>CAUYQV010123611.1:0-33406 GCA_963574575.1 Galagoides demidoff | reverse complement strand
GTAGAATCAGAATGTTTTAAAACTATAACTGAGAAAATGACATGAAGGCTGTGTTGATCAGTTTGATGGAAGTATTTCGGATTGCATGCGAAAACCCCACACTGTACCCCAGAAGTGCATTAATGTACATAGTTACCATTTAATAAAAAAAAAAAAAAAAAGCCAGTGGACCCAGACAGGAGTAAGCCTAGGTCCTCCACGGGGGTCACAGCAACAAGTGCCATGGTTGGGAGACCTGAGCGGTGACACTTGGAGAAATTAACTTGAAAGGGACTGTTATGAACTAAGAGGAGGCGAACTGGAGCAGGACCCCCGTACTGCTAACCGACAAACCCATTTCCCCGCCCCTCCGTCCGGTGAGCGCAGGCGGGGAAGGTGCGCTCAATTCCAGAGACACAGAAAAACACCTCCTTCTTTGTGCATGTGAGTGAGTAGTTTAAACTCATTGGCAAGCCGTTACAGGTGTCCTCTTGAAATTGGAAATTTAGGGGGAGTAGTTTGTTTTACACCTTGGAGATGCCTGCATCCCAGAAGGTCTCAGGTTCTGAAGATGCATAAAGAACAGCTGGGGTTTGCAGGGCCTTTATTCCCTGTGCTTTCTGATGAAAGCAGGGTTCTCCCGGGGTTGCCAGTGCGGAATGTGTGGGAGCTACTGATAAGACGCAAACTCCGCGTGGCAGTATATGAGTGTGGCATCTACAAGGTAATATGCATATTAAGAGTAGGAACAAGAAGGTCTTCCCTAGAGCAGAGTGGGTCACTGCTCCCGGGGGGGGAGCCCGAGGCCTTGGCTGGGACAGCCTGGGCCATTTCTGCTCTTTCCAATCCTCCTCTTCCCTGCACTGCACTCTGAATGATAATGAAGTTAGCAAATTCCAATTCGGTTAATTAAGACACACCAGCTACAAAAATCATAATTCGCCCCCAAAGAAAAGAAGACTTGCAATGTCTTCTTCCAGCCCTTTAACAAATTAGATGAAAAAATAAATAATTACCTGCTATCCGTCAGGGAGGAACTGGGTCCGAGGGATGTCTGAATGGTATCAGAAAATAATATCGTCCTGGATCAATAGTTATGGTTTGCACATGAGACTTTTGTCGATACTAACTTAATGTAAGTTTAGTATCATTAAGAAGGACACAGATTAAACTAGTTGAATAATTCAGCTTTGACCACTTAAGCCAATTTTTAGGCTGTGCAGAGTTAATGTGGTTAGATTAAGCCACATGGTTTCATTGAACTAGGATTCCTATTACAAGTAGTCAAATCCCTTCAAATGTCTCCCATCAAAAGACCACTCCATGTATATCGGGGTGACCTTTATATTCATTATTCCTTCCAGAGGCGGAAAAAAAAAGGAACACGAGTTGGCTTAGTCATTTTGCTTTCCATTGCAGTGAGCTGGAGACGTCTGACTCTGTCGCACAGAAGCCAGGCGGGGCAGGACTCACGTAAGCGAGAGTGTGGAGATTAGTGAGGGATTTTTAAAAGCATCGGCGAGGTGTTATTAATCCTTTGAAAGTGTGAGCCTTTCTGATATGGCAGCTGGACTCCTGGGAGAAATCTCACAGGGCCCTGTGTACTTGATAAGGAGGGTGTAGAGTAAAATGCAATGAACTTAATGACCCAGAAATGATTATTAGAGGAAATTAATACCATCTTCAGGAGATTTGTGGCACTTAACATAGCATTTGAGAGAAGTAAAGGTTCCTTTATACGAAGCTGCCTTTCATTTTAAGTACAAACACATGCATTCGCATTCTGTAATATAAAGATTAAAGATTTGGCTTTGAATTAGCAAAAGCTATTTAGTTTTGGAACAGGAGCCCCCGTGGCAATGGTGGGGGGTTCTGAGAGATGTGCTTCTTCTTGAGTCCTTCCTTGGTTCTCGTCGCTACGTCCATTTTATATTTTGGGCTACAATTTTCATTATTTCCAAAGATCTTCTCAGAATTGGACACGTTTAGTGGGGAAGAAGTTTCAGTTGATACACTGTTTTACTCCGCTAGGGCTAACCAACACACACAAGTACATCTCTGTCCTTAAAGCCACTGATCTCCAGTTCATCTAGAGGAGGTGATCTGCAGGAGATGGGATGTCTCTCCCGGGAGGGAAGTCTTCCTTGTCAATGTCATCCTCTCTGGGGCCCTGGGCTACCTGCACCTTCATCAGGAGCTGAGAAGTGAGATTTCCCAGGCTTCACTTTTTATTCCAGTTGGAGAACTCACTGTGCAGTGAGGCACAGCCCTGCTCCCTCCCCAGGGAGTGCTCACCAGCCAGGGCTGTGCAGCCCTTCCCAGCAAACAGTTCTCCTTAGTCAGTAGAATCGTAGAACTTTAGACCTAGAAAGACCCTAAAGCAGCATTTAGTGGAAGCCCTTCCTTGTTATAAAAGTGACTCAACCAAGAGAGATTAGGAGAGCTAATCAAAGCCACACACCTAACCCAGCTAGTGTTAGAAAAGAATGAGAAACCAGCCTTTCCTCATTATTATATCAAGCTTCGTTATTATCATTTTTCTGTTTTTAAATTTTTTTTCTAGAACTCTTATTGAAGTTTTGACCAACTTTCCCAGCAGGTGATAGTGTGGAGATTGCAATTATTTTTGAATGATAAAATTATATTGGGTAACGATTTTCACTTGCAGAAGATAATCTTATATTCCTTCACTCAGAAGGGACAAAATGGCAGTCAAGATCCACATACAAGAAGCAAAGTCACCCAGAGGTTCTGAAACTCTTCCCCGGACACCCTAAAGACCCAACTGCCTTCTGTTATGAGATCCACTACCTAACCCATTTTCTAGAGGCCTCATTCAGAAGGGAGATTAACAAATCCCTGTGATTCTTCATACTCTTTATTTTAAGACAGACTAGAACTACAATCTGCTGAGAGGATATTGGGTCTATTTATTATACAAATTAGTTAATTTCTTTTTCATGGAATTTTGTAGATTCTAGGAGTGAACCCATGTGGAATAGAACCAAGTTTCTTGTTAAGGGGTCTGAAGAGTGTCTTTGTGAAACAAAATTAAGCCAACATATAATTGTCATTTGCTTTATTCTTATGGAAATTGAACATTAGCATGTGTATAATCGATCTGAAGTCCAGACACATCAAAGACACAAATCTATGTATCTATGTGTTTTTAATCTAATTATAGGACCTCCATATGCTATTACTCAAAACTTGCTTTTGTTTTAATTTTTTTTTTTTTAATTAAAGGAACTGTCTTTTATTCCATGCCCCTGACCCTGGCTTTTAAAAACCTCTTTCCTTTTCCCCTCAAATGACCGGAGCTGCAGTCACCAGACTCTCTAGGGCCCTTGAACTGAACACTTATTCTTTTAAAAATCATCAACATGGGATCCGTTGCCAAGTGGAGAAGCCAGTTCTTGTCTCCATGCTCGAGGAAGTGTTTTCTTTGTAATACAGTTGGCATGGAGGTGAGGGGCCTGGAACTCAATATTGAAATTTCAGTAAGAAAGCTGCCATTGGATACAGTTTATTTTGGAATTAAAGCAAATGCATCCAGAAACTGGATTCAGGATATTCAAACAGAAGCACATAAAACGTTGTGAATGTGACCACATGGTTGTCTCTTACGGGAGAACCACAGGAAAGTCAAACATACACACCGGCTTTGCTATCGCAGGCACGCACAGATGTGCTATTATATTAATAATTTTACCAAAGTAGGAAAGTAAATTTATAAATTAGAACAAAATATTGTAATTGACCCATAAAATATTTTAAACCAACACAAATACGCATATTTGTCAGATCTGGCTAGATATTTGGTTTCTACGTCTTTTGACAATTACAGAATAAATAAGAATATTTGTTTTAAAAAGGAGATCATAAAGGTAGATTTGTAAAAGAGGGACTGAAGAGAGTTCTGGTGCTGGTGGCGATTTCTCCACACATTTGCTGTGTATGTAGCTCTGTGTTCTGTGCGTGATGTAGAGAAAGTACCATGTGTATGTCTCTACTGTTGCATGTTTGTGCTCAGAAAAACAATATGCTATAAAATACGGCAAGATAGTCTTTAGTATGTATGATTCTGTGAAAGGGGAACAGATGCAAGTTTTCATAGTTTTTTTCCCCTGCCTTTCATGTTTCTGGAGGGATTAGTCTAACCTGCTTTTTATTAGGTGTTGCTAAAGCTTTCGAGATAAGTGAATTAGTATTTTCTCTTTCCATACTGATGCTTAAAATCATTTTATTTGAAAAGAAAGGTTCTTAGATGTGTGTTGCTGACCTTCCAGATGAAGTGTTTCAGGCCACGTTTACGTGGCTGTGAGCAGAGTGCAGACCGCTTTGCCACCCGAGTGCCGCTGAGCGTGGAGCACGGTCACGCCTGCCTATGTGTGCGTGTGTTTGTGCATGCTTCTGTGTGTGAGAAGAACAAAAGGTGTCTTCCTCTGAGACCCTACGCCCAAACTACTTGAATAATAGCTTTTATGTGAAAATTTTCCATTCTTACAATTAATTTAAAAAATCCATCTTTACTCTCCACATGTGTAACACTGAGTATAGAGTTCTTTAGTAAACTATTTTTCATTTTAAGCCAATTGCTACCCAAAAATGTCTGTCTAGCCAACTGTCTTTCAATAGACTACAATTTTAAAGTGTCTAAAGTAGACCACTTGATTCCAGTCCTCGTAATCTCGGGAATGACACAATGAGCTGTTAATATGCACTTTTCAATATAAATTGTATGAGTATCTAAAGGAGGGTGATCTGATGCATAGTCCCTGGGTTTTTGCCATAATGTGGTGACATCTTTCTCTATCAGGTTCTTCCAAAGGGGGTTCTTCATCAACAGGGTACTAAAAAGTTTTCATGACCAATCGTGCTGCTTTGCACATACTTTAGGATAATCACAGGTACACTGATGTTTACCGAGTGCCTACTAAGTTCCTGACACCCTTTCAAGTGTTGGGAGTACATCCATCAGTTGAAGAGTTCAGACAAAGAGTTCAGACAAACCTAAAGAATGAATGAACACAATCTCATTTTAGTTAACCCTACCAGAATAGCTTCCTGTAGAGGATGCGCCAACCTATTGTGAAATTCCTTTCTATCATTTAGAATGTTTTATTTTAGATAGAACAAATTGAGAAGTTGAATGAGTCCAAAGCAACCTATGAGCAAACAGGAGCTTGGATGGTCATTCAAGGATATGTACATATCAGGAATTCAGGGTAAGGGAAAGAGCATGCAAGCTGACAGTCATGCTTTAAGCGTTGAGAGCTGGTTTTATATGTTGTACATGTTTGGTATGTGTGCCCCTCCGACATAGTCATGACTGCTTCTTGTTTCTGTCACCCGGCACATGTTTACGCAGCGCCTGCTCCATGGTTGGCGTGGGCCAGGTGCTGGGAAGAAAGTCTGCGTCACGCTCTTCCCAGCTTCAGTAGGGGACCCTGGGCTGTGCAGTCTCAGGGCTGTAGCCCTTGCTGTGAAGGTTTAGGTGTCCTCTGCTGCACAACAAAGAATCAAAGGAAATTTAGGGATCAGTAGGTTCCTTTAACTCTCAAGTCTCCTCTCTCTCTCCAGGAGGTGAAAGAAGGCCCCAGTCCTGGGAGGCTGGGATTGCTTGCGGAGTCTGGGAGCCAGGGGTTTGTTCCCAGGGCTTCCTGTTAGGTGAGAGGACCTGTCACATGCCCACGATGAGAAGAGTTCTGAGGTTTTTGCCCAAACCCTTTGAGAGCTCACTGTTCTTAGGCAATGAGATGTTCTGCCCAATTTCATTATGGAAAAGTTGAAGCAAGAAGAGATCTTAGCAAACATTTGCTACTTATTTGATGGATGGGAAATTGATGTCTGAAGGGACTTAGGAGAACCCAGCTGTCTTGGCTACCAACCAATCCCACTACATGGATTTTCTAAATTTGAAGTAATAAGCTAAGGTTTTTGCTTATTGTTTTTAAAAGACAGGGTCTCTTAAAGATTTGCCTATTTTTGATAACTGAGGGATATTCTGTTATGAACTCGATAGGATCATTAATAGTGGGGTCTCTGGAGACAGAGCTGGGCTCAGGTTGTGGCCGTGTCATTCATCAGGTGGATGATGTGGGTCACAGTGTTAACCTTCCTGTGCCTTTGTGTCCTTACCTGAAAAGTGGAGGTAATAACCGTTGGGACCAATCTCACTGGGAAGCAGTGAGAATTAAGTAACGTACGTGTCTGCGAACCGCTCCACCGAGGGCTCGATCAGGAGCAAGTGGGATCACTAGTGGAGGTTGTTAGTATTACAATTATTGCTCTTATAATTTGCATGCCATTTGGAACTTCTCTGCCTCTTGGGGGTTTGGTTTGAATCTTTAACAGCTGGCTGGAAGAAACCGAAGTTTCCCCATCATTTCTGTTACATCCCCAGCTATACATGTCTTCTTTACAGTGCCTGTTTCTGCTCTTCTGAGGTGGACGGCACCTTGTTGGGCTTGAATTCACCTTACGCACATGCACACTGAGCTGAGCTTTAATAAAGGTGTCCCTTTACTGAAGGTGCGAGGGTCACAGCAGAGGGATTATGTGGCACTCTGCCTAGGTCCCGACTTTAGTCCTGCCCTGCTCCTTCCAGAGCCCATGCTCCAACGTGTGCCTTTACTACCTTCGTGTACACCTGGTTGGGTAATTTATTCCCTCTGAACAGATTGTCTTTTCTCTTGAAGAGTGGACCCTGCTAGAGGACTTCCTTTCTTGTCCCCCTGGAATGCTGGTGCGTAAACATTCCTGTTCCCCTCAGTTCCACTACTGGCCCACACTGGATGTTAGTGGACTACTTTAAGCTGCTCACACATAACGTAGTCAGGGTTTGCTCCACTCTAAAGCAACTCATCCTGCTCAGGTCTCAGGAGTTTTCTTTGTGACTTGTTCCTACCAGGCAGGCTACTTCTTGTTGACTTGAGTGTGCCATTGCTGGGCATCATGCCCTCCATCTAACACGATGCTTTCAGCCTTGGCACAGTGGAGGCCGAGAGGATCCCAAGTGTGTGTGGGCTATGAGGAGCTGCTTCCACTCTCTCAAGAGGGCGAGCCTTAGTGCTGCAGCTTTGTGCAATTCTCTTGGTGCTGAAGAACTGGCATTTGCTTATTCTTGCTTTTCTATATCATCCCAGCTAGCCAGGATTGACAGATCAAAGTGATATTAAAAACTTGTAGCAATATTTTTTGGGCATCATTGAAAAATGAAGGTTTCCTATTACTACATTTTCCAGATAATAGAAGCTTATTACTTTAGGTAGTGAAATGTTTAAACACTTTAGGAATACTTGGTAGAATACTATTAATAATATATAATATGGTTTAAAATCTAGAAAATGATTGATTCGTACAAGTAGGAAGGCAGAATAGCAGTGGTTCATGATACAAATGAGTCCAATTCAGTCCACAGTGCTGGATCTTCCTTCCTTCTCAGATGAGAGGCGTCACATTGGGTCCAGTCCTCTGGTTCATATATGGGACTTGAGGGATGTGCCCCCCTTGGAAAGTTCTTAGTGCCAGGCTCTGCTTCAATGCCTAATAACCAGCTCTTTCTGCTCTTATTGTTGTTAAAAACAATTATATTTTTATAAATCAACAACAACGAAGAGCATGTGTACAAACAACCCACTGGGCAAGTGATAAAATCTAGTAATTCAGAAAAGAAAGAAAATATAATAATCATCTAAAAATATATTTAACCCTACAAATAATGAAATAACTTCAAATTCAGATAAAATTACAGGTGATGTTCCACCTATGAGATTTAAAACTTCAGATGGAATTGAGACTAGATGAGCTCTCAGCTGGGATGACTGCAAATTTGGCAGCATTGGTAAATATGGCCTTTGACTCACAATTCAAGCACTAGGAAACTATTCTAAAGGTTTTCCTGTACAAATATGTGAAAGTATGTATAAAATATTCTAACTGCCAGATCGTTTGTAATTATAAAATATTCTAAGTCATTTCAGTGTTATAAGGAAGGCCCTGCTGAAATGCCTTAGGTATATCTATGCGTTATATATTATGCAACAATAGAAAGGAGTGGAAGCATATGAACTCTGTATATATGTGGCTATAATATAATAAATTAAAGACAGTAAATTGTGAGGACAGCTAATATTGTGTACAAAAGAGAATTTTGGGAAGGTTTAGCCCTGATCCAACCCAAGTAGGGGTCACTGTCGGGAGTGGTCATGAAGGCTTACATAGAAGATAGGTAATTCATTTCACTTTAGATGCTTTGAATTGTTCAGTTCTTCAAAAAAATCACGGGTGCTTATTCCTTTTCAATGATCAAATTTATGATTTATTAGAAATAAATCTTCATTGCCTTAAAAAGATTAAATATTTAAAAATTAGTCATTTCTGGTGTTGTCAATTAATATAAAAAATATACAACTCTTTATTTTTACCCTAAGTCAGTGTTTTTTTTAAGTCATTCACATCCCACAGATTGTGGTGCAATAACCTTGGTCACAACACATCTAGGTAAGTATTTAGGAAAATAGTGTTCAAAATTAAGTAGACTGTTTAAAAATCAAAATCCACATTATTATTATGTTATAGATTCTATTGTAGGAAATCTTTCACTTGGCCACTGCATCTCTTTTGTTCATAGCTGGTATGGTTTCTAAGTACATCTCCTTACCTAGCTGTGTTTGGTGTTCATGCTTTGTGCCTGTTGAACTAGGTCATGTTGACTCACGTTACAGTTGTCCAGAGCTGGTGGTTAGTATTTGTTGGTTCTTTACTATGGTTTTGGGTATTTGGACTGAAAGTGGACACTGAATTTTCACTAATGCCACATTAACACTACAAGAAGTTGGGCCAGGGAGCAGGTCACACTCAGAATTAGAAGGTTTGGAGTTGACCATGATTGTGAACAGGGTGTGAATTGGCTCTGTGCATTTGGCCCCGAAAAGTGGTTCATCATATTCACTCTTGGAATTCAAAAAAAACCCCATGCCAGTAATATAGTGTCAATTTATTTCGTTAGTAAATAATGACATTTGATGTCTCCCCAAAGAGCATGACTCTTGGCCGTCAGGATCTTTGTACCACAGCTAAATCTTCAGGAACTTTGACATTACAGCCTTGACTTATAATATTTGCTGTATTTTCACACTGAATGGAGAAGTTCAGGCTACTCCAGGTACTGAATACATGAGTGTAATGTAATGTTAAGTAAATACCTGACATCATAGAAAAGATCATGAAAAAATGTTTTCGTTTCATTCTTCATGTAAAAGATCTGTGTGAGTACCTTGAATGCACACAGAAAATGCTCTTAAAAGCAGAATTTCATGTTGCTTATTTATTTATGTAGTAGAAGGCAAAGAAAACTGTGCATTGCATAGCTAGGTTGTATTTTGATTCTTATTGTTTTCTCTAGCATTGAGATTTATTTTTAGATCATTTTGTGAGTAGGAAATACCTCATAAAGTAGCATTTAGTTCAAAACTTTTATTCATGAAACAATGATTTTCCTTACACACTTACATTTGGGGTTTATTTTTAGTAATCATGGTGTATTTTTTCTAATTTATATCTTGGACAACAAGTAGTCATTAGCTAAATGAAATATCTCTTCTCATATACTGTGAGCACTCGGTGAAAAGGAGAATGAAAGCTTTGAGCACTTTTCTCCATATACTTACCACATGGAGGCCCTGACCTAATTCCTATTTACACATCAGTGTCTTTTCCCAGTTTTGAAGCAAAACTCACACAAGCACGTCCTGGGAAGTTCTTGTACTTCTGCCTTCAATGCTATTGACATCACATGACTTTCAACAACAGCATCTAAATGAGAAAATGTGTTTTCTCTTTCAACATACTAGTCGTCATCTTTGCTACTGATTCTTCATGTATCTCTTCAGTTGCGTGGATTTTCCTGTCTTTCTAATAAAAGTGAAAATTCAAAGGATGTCTAGAATTTTGGTCTCTTTTCTACTGTTAGCAAATTGGGTCAGTTTCATGTAGAAACATCATTTTATATTGGTTCTGCAAAATCTTGATTGACTTATCCAAATGTCACCCTGAAGTTATTTTTCTTTTGAAAATAACAAAAGTTTCACTGATTTCATGGCTTTATTGGAAATATCCCTTAGTAGATAACTTACCAAGCAGCAGGGTAAAGATAGGATTCTGCAGAAATTCCCCAGTCTTATTCTTCTATTTTCAACTGTTTTATAAAATATCACCTGTAGCTTCAATTGTCCTAGTACATAACAATTTATATTTTGTATTCCCACTGGAATCTATTCACTTTTTATGCTTATGACATTAATTTTAGTTATTATCTTTATGTTTCAGCTTCTGTTACTACTGGTAAACTCTAGTGTAAGCCACTTATATGTTCAATAATTAGGTTTCCATAATACTAATTAAATGAAAATCTGAAAAATATGAAATGTGATATATTAATGATTTGAGATGAGGTGACATGCTTTATGGAAATGTGACATTATGAGCTAATCTAAGTAAAGCCATTTTTGTAGTGTGTTTATGTACAACTTTTAAAAATGTACTGATTCTAATACATTTAAAAAGATTTTGAGAGAATCCTAACCACCGTTGCATTTAGATTTGGGAAGTTCACGTGTATAAAACAGGCTTTTCTTCTGCATCTACCCAACCTGTTTCCAGAGCCGGAGCTCCTGTGTTGGTAGCAGGCCCAGAGCAGCCCCCAGTGCTGTTTTCTGATCGTTGCCGACTATCACTTTCTGTCATTTTCATTTAAACACTGTCCACACTGATTCCTTTACTTCTGATCTTCTAGCCTTTATCACTCAGTTCATACTCAAGAGAAAAGTTAGATATGTGAACTTATAACCTTATTTTATACAATAAAAGACAGTAGGTTACAAACTAACCAGCGCAGGCCCTCTCGGGAGGCGGCCTCGCGTGTGTCGTGTGTCTGCCCTTTCATGATGCTCAGAAGCTGCCTAACCATATGTTAACCTCCTGATTCAGTTCCAGTTCCCTTAGCTGGAAATCTGAATTCCCAGGACTTGGCGTGATACTCTCTAATACCTAGCATCTAACTGTTGCTCCGTTGAACTTACAATTTATTCAAGTATTTACTTGTCAAGCTTACTATGGATTTATAAGTATTAGCTTATTTAATTCCCAGAACAAGCCTACAAGGTAGGTTCTATTATGTTATGCATTTTACAGATGAGGAAACTAAGGCACAGTGTTTTAATTTACTTGCCCAAGTTCAAACATCTAGTAGGTATAGGAACAAAGCCTTGAACTCAGATACTCTGGCAGCACGTGGTGCTTTAAACCCTTACTTTGTGATGTAGTCAGTCAACAGCATTTTTGGGAGGATGTAGATGATATGGAAGAAAATGAGTGATGTTGAAGGAAATTATATAAATGCATCATCACTAAAATTCCTCGAAGCTGAAATATGGATCAGTATTTGCACAAGTGACTTAGGGAATTCTGCATTGGAGAGGAGTGAAAGGATTGGAGAAAACCGTTTGGATCTGAGGGGCCTTTGCAATCTGAGTTGCCTGGTACAAAAGTCTTGTACGCAGATGAAAGATGGGAAAGCTGAGAGGCACTGTTTGGACATACATTAGACCATCTTATTTCCTCTATTTTTTCATTAATAAAATAATTATCTGCTTAGAGGTGATTACCAGCACATACAAGAACATTTTCTAAACTCATAAGCAGGAGATCTGTTCTTGGCCTGCTGCTGTCTTGTCTGACCTGTTAAAAACATCATACCCTCATCTGGGGGTCCAGAGCATCACGGTACAGGTCTTTACCCCCAATATTTGAAATAGCCTAATAATAATAAAAGGAGGCCTCGTTTTAAAAAATGCTTAAAAATTCACTTCAGAATTATTAAATTGACAACATTTCTCTTTTGGTAGAAGTCCTGTCTGGAAATACACATTTGTACAGCTGTACACATGTCTCCGGGTGTGTATATGTACATGTTAATCGGCGGAATATTCTGAAAGAAGCTACCGGGGAAAAAGTTGACCCAAGAAATCTATTATAGAAAACATCTTTGACTATAATAAAATCCCACTAATTAAAACCCAGAAGATAATTTTAATTTTACTAGCCTGATTTTTTTTTTGCATGAAATTCAAGTCAGGTTATTATTTTCATATAGATTAGTTTCAAAATGATTATAAGTAAATCAGCATATCATTGGATGCATAGAAATTCAGAAAAGAAGTTTGGGCTAGGCATATGAAATTAGTTCTTGGCATCCAAATGGTTTTTTGAGCATGTGAATGGCATTAGACTTAGTAAGTGACTCCACTTAATAAATCTTATTGAACAAATCATTCAGTATTCAGGGCCTGGCTTAGAAATATGTCTTTAAGGAACTATTACTGACAATAACTCCAAAATGTGTAATTTTCATCATAACTTAATAAAAATCTTAGAGAATATTCAATAGTTTGATAAATGTTTTATAACAGTCTGAGAATGGCTAATGTTTCTGTGTCCCCCAAAGCTGTATTTGTTGGTGACAAGTAGCTGATGATCAGAAACTCACTTGTCATTTTTAAGAACACATTGCCAATAAAATTAACAACACAAATGATGTTTAAAAATCATCAGGTCAGTTCTATAAATGAACTAAAAACTTCTAAATGTGTCTCCGAATTGTATAACATTTGTGACATCTGTATGTAACAGGAGAAGGAAGCTTAGACTTGACCTACAATTGCAATGGAATTTGTGAAGGTCTCTGAGCTGACAGAGCCCTGTGCCAAAGTATTATTCTTTATTCTCCCCAAGGTGTTATTCTTATTTGCACTTTGCACGTGCTGTGGAGCATCTCCCTGAAACCACCTGTGAGGAGTCCTACTGATTATTCATATTAAAATGTCGCTGTGGTACGTGGCTTGTCATCTGCTGACTTGACTGTTCCATATAAGCATTGTGCTTGTATAGAGTTCTTTGTAGCAAGTGGGGGGAAGAAAGGATCACTTATCTAAAGAGTACTTGGTCCCTGCTGAGCAAAAAATAAAAAACAGCAGCGACCTTGCTGTTCCCCAGAGCAGCACAGGCTTGAGTTGGAAGTGAGGTGCATGGAGGTCCTACAGCAGGAGGCAGGGGTGTGGCTCAGCCCTGCCACACGCTCCCCGTGGTGGCATTGCTCGGCACCTGCCTCCGCAGTCAGCTCTGCTGGAAGCGACAGGGGCCTGGTAGAGTCACTGATGTCTCTGCCTGGCTTGATCTGGGGTCTCATTCTGGAGTTCCAGTCTGGATTTGATGTGTGAGACAAACAGACTCCCTCCTTTGTGTGTCTCTGCGGCACCTTTGTTCAAGGTAGAAATGCTCTGGGGATGGAATGCAAGTTAGTCACATGTCCCAGAATACTGGAAAGATAATCCTGCATTCCTCCTGAACTGGGGGAAAAGTCTGACCTTTGCCCAAATGTGCGCCTAAAAGGGAGGTCGGCATGCTCTTAACTGCTGATTGCGGGTCAGGCAGGAGGCCGGCCCTTCTGTCAGGCTCAGGTGCGGGCAGGTGCATCAGGTGGGGTGCTAGCCCCTCTCTGTATAAATAGGCCAATAAATAATGGCCTAGTTATTTCAACCCTTCAACCTTCCAGGTATGAGAGTTGAAATAATCTAAGAATATAGATAGGTATTTCTCAAGTGGCCAGGCTCTGCGGACTGAATAGGGATATCCGGAGCTGAGGAAACAGAACAATGTGCCCGGAGACGCCCAGAACCCACGCAAGCTTGCTTTTCTGCATCCAGTGTGTGGCAAAGCCTTAGGACTAAGGAGGGGTTTGATGGAGATTCAGATGTGATTTCTCTAGCTCCCAGGAAGGTGGCAGAAAGATGCCTGCCAGGTGGCGGCAGGAAGGGAAGAAAGCCTGAGATTTGGTCAAACCGTTGAGAAATTCTTGTGTCTACCAGAGAGTGTTAAAAAATGCAGCAGAGGCCAACTCACCCCAGCAGCTAAATGAGTTTGGACGCCCTGAAATCTAATGAGCAGCACACCAGAGTGTCCAGCCCCAGGCCAGGACAAGAGAGACCTCGGTAAGCGCTCCTCCATTCCCCCTCAGTTTTCTAATGTAACATGGGAGGAATGCCCTTCCTTCTTACGTTATGAACATGTTGTGTAGATTAACGTGATGGAGTTTGAAAGGTGTTATTTAAATATAATGTGTCATTAAAGTATTATCATCCTAGTTGCTAGTGATTATCTAGAAAGCTTTAAATCACCTGGGTATTTCCGGGATTCAGTTTTCATTTTCGGGTGCTATTTCTCCTTCCAAAGACATAGCATTTCTTTGTCACATAGCATAGGCTTGCGAGTTTTGAGTTTTGGAGTTGCAGTCACAGGTCTGTGTTTCACCGCAGTGCATTCAGAGTTGTGGCGACAAAGTCTTTAGAGGCAGGTGGCTGTGATAATTCAAAACAGGGAACGCAGCGTATCTTAAAATGAGTTTTCACTTTGTCTGCAAATTTTTTGGGGGGATGGATAAGGTGAAACATTTGGTTGAGACCAGTTTAAAATATCACATCATTACTTAGCTGGAGGTACGATGAAATAGGAAAATCCACAGATTTCTGACATTGCAATTCCATGTGCCTGGCAAATGTCTGTGTACATTATGCCCAATGGCCCATTTGGTTCCCAACTTTTACTATTATACACATTTCTCAGAAGCTGTCTTTTCTTTGCTGTTTTCTTTACAGATATTTCTCATTCATGCTGACTCAGATCCCCCACCCCACCCCAGCAGAAGTATGTCTCTAGTAGCTCAAAGTTCCTACAGCCCTGCTTTTTCTAAACTTCTTCTGCCTTTGACCTCTATATAATCAGTGCTGAATTGTTTCCACTTTAATTTATTTGGTGGCTGAAGGAACATGATTGCATGTCTGGTTACTTCCTGGGCCAGGTTCTTTCTAGCCTGTTATATGAGTCAGTGGTTAATGGGACAGGAGGGAACAGATGGAACCTGGGGACAAGAAGAGCACAGCCCTTACTGGGAGTATCAGGGAGCGTTTTTAATGTTACACCTTTTGAACAGCTTTAAGAATTCACCCCCCCCCTTGATCTTGCTACATTTACATACTTCACAAAGAATCAGGAGAACAACTCTTATGTCTGGACTTGTATTGACTCTTCCATAACTAGAATTGTTTTTCCTAAAAGGATCAACATGCATCCCTTAAAAATGCAGACTACCTCCCCCCTCCTGGAATCTTTAATAGGTCTTGAAACTCTCGTCACTTTCTTTCCTTTATAGTGACTTGGTTACCTGTTTCAGGAATGTATAAAAGAGTCCATTTTATTAGCTTGGCGAAAGCTCCGGCTAGAAAGCCTTCCTTTTGTGATTCCGCTGCCGTGTCTCTGCACCGGTTGACAGTTTACAACTAATGAGTTTATTTAAAAGGCAATGAACCTAAAAGCCAATCACGTTTCGTTCTTAAAGACTTCTGGTTTTCCACTTTTCTCATATTATGCATCTTTCTTTACCAGAACTCTCGTTCTATTAATAACTCTACATACAAATCGGTCAGAAAAACTTCCCAATCTAAGTTTTCTGTTTTAAAAAATAGTCTTCTGTGCTTATTAGAATAAAAGAAATAGAGGGTAGTTGTTTAGTAGCTATGGAGATTGCTGTTATTTATACAATGGTGGAGACACACCGTGCCGCACAGACAGAACAAATGGTGACGGAGTGAGCAAGTCCCACTCTCTTAACTGCTGAGCTCGGGTCAGGCAGGAGGCAGGCCCTTCTGTCAGGCTCAGGTGTGGGCAGGTGCATCAGGTGGGGTGCTATCCCCTCTCTGTGTCTCACATGAGGATGGGCAGCTGCGTTCCTCTCCTTGGGGCAGGCCCTTCTGTCAGGCTCAGGTGTGGGCAGGTCCCAGGTGGGGCGCTATTCCCTCTGTGTCTCACAGGAGGATGGGCCGCTGCGTTCCTCTCCTTGGGGCAGGCCCTTCTGCCAGGCTCAGGTGTGGGCAGGTCCCCAGTGGGGCGCTATTCCCTCTCTATGTCTCACACGAGGACGGGCAGCTGCAGTCCTCTCCTGTAGCTCATTCTTGTCTGTGACACACGATCAAGTTCTTACCCTGCCCTGTTGTCAGTTCCCACTGAGAGCCAGGAAGAAGGAAGCCCGGATCACAGCGATTGTTGAGAGGTTTAACGTGCTCCCAGAGAGCAATGTGAAATGACGCTGTGGAGCTCCACAGTTCCTGGTGGCTACGTTCGGTATTTGAGGATTCTGCATGCTCCTTGCATGAAAAGCCTTTCCTGGGAACGACCCTGTTTTATTGGTTGTTATTCTAAATGAAATGATGAGTGGACCCTAACTAAGTGTAAACCACTGTGCAAGGGACCCTTTCAGTAATGACCAGGAATGGTCAAGAACCAGAGGAACACACCGTGTGATGGTCCCTCAGCCCATAGTTCATTGTTCCTCTGCAAACTTTTTCCTTTCCGAGTGGAAACCCCAGGCCGGTGAATGAACGCTCACTATGTGATTTACTTGGCATGTTCACTTCCCAACTGTCGCCCGTAAGTTAGGATTCATGGAATATTTCCAAAAGCCTGTCATAGGCTCCATTTTTAACAGGTAGGAGTTTGTCCCGGTGACGGAAGTTCAGTTACTGCCGTGGGAGACTCTGCAAAGCTGAAGTGTCACCGCAGCTGCCTCGAGCTGTTCGTTATTAGAAGATGTTTAGGATATGTGTGCTTCTAAAACCGTCTTTTCTCTTTCCAAAATATACTGTTGTTTAAAAAAGAAGTAGTTTATACCTTTAGTGTGAACGCTTTGTCATCTTAATGTGTGACGGCCCGTAAATAACTAAACCCCGGGTCCTGGAATCTCAGGACCTTTCCTCTTCCACATTCTTTATTCAAAATACAGCTTCCAAAGCAGCTTAATTATCTACTGTTTTATCACACTATGACTCCAGTAAGTTATGTTTCATTTGTTTGTTCTTTCTGTCTGAAATTTTAAAATCTAACTAAAAAGTAAAAAGACCAAAACTGAGTTACCCAATGTTTCTTTTTTTTCAATTAATGCCAAATATTCAGATGTCTGATGTGAGATATATAATTTGAATGAGTTAACCAATTTTTCTTTTCACCTGGACATCAAGATTAGAGGGAGGGAGTGAGGAAGATGTGAGAGAGAGAGAGAGAGAAAGAGAGAGAGAACAGGACTCTGCACACCAGCCCTCTGCTTGTTATTCTTAGAGGCCCTCTTCTTGTTCAAGCAAATTACCTCATCCCCTCCTTGGCTTCCCGTCTGTTCTTTTCTATCTCTTTGATGTATTTTATTATTATTTTTTTCTGGAATCACTGAGTGATCAATCAATTAACAAATTCCAATTGCTTATCCAACCTCTACAGAATGTATAGCACAGTACAAATTGGTAAATGAGAGGAATCTTGACCTGGAAGGATTTATATTTTTAAGGTACGATTATTGAAACACCAAGTGACTCAGTAACATGAAAACATTGCATATTTATGAATGTAAAAAAGTGTAATTTAAGCTGAATACATAAACACAGATATGGAAGAAGTTCAGTGTAAGATTTTTTTTAAGTTGCAAATTACAGTAATGGTTGGCGAAAAGTAACTGAGCAGTGAGAGTGAAATTAAATTTTTCAATCCCTAGAAATTGGAATGAATGATTGTTATTCAGAGGGAAGGGGACTAAAGTATTTTTAATTCATTTTTTTCTTAGAGCATATAAATATTACAATTCTATAAAGTAATTTATTGTGCATATCGTCTAATCCAATAATACAGAAATCATTTATAAGTTTGCTTAATGTCTGTGGTCATGGACTTGGATAGAATTATCAGTACTTTCCTCATGCTACTATCACTGCCCACTAGGAGTCCAGAAATAAGAACGACTTTGCTGTTACTGTTGTTGTGTATTCTGGGAATCTTGACACACAAGAATGCCATGAAGGACGCCATGTTTTAGGGCACATTTTCAGTCTAAGACTTTATGAAGCGCCTCCATCCCTCCCTCTTTTCCTTCTATCTTCTCTTATTTCTTCCCTTCCACCCTCCTTGCCTCTCTCCCTGTTTTCCTCTCTTCCATTTTATTTCACATTGAGGTGGAGCAGGATTCAGCCACTCAGACTCTTCGCTGAGCCCCACCTTGATCCCCTCTCCTCATCCCTCAGCCAATTTCCCAATCAATTTCAGTAGGAACAAAAGCATTGACAAGCTGCCAATTGGGTATTTATTTTAAGTGAGGAAAATCTTGCAATGATTTTATGCTCTCAGGTAAATAGGAAGTATTCACTTTATCTTGCCGAATGTGTATGATGTCTTAAGTTTGAAAAATGTATCTCATACACCTGTGGTACTTGTTTTGCAATTGGAAAACATTTTATGGCTCAGTCTCTCCTCAAAGGACAGAGAAAGTTATTTTTAGCTGTCAGTAGCAATCCAGATTGTAATACTTTCAGATACAGCCATCTCAGCTCTATCCTAACCTTTCTTATCATTGTGGTAGGAGCTGGGAGGTGCTGAGTGCATGGCTGGTGGGATTTCCTTCCCTGGTGACATCAACAATCAGCAGGATTGTCACCTCACCTCATTCCCTGGATGTAGGAAAATGTCCTGGATAAAAATCTAAGGGGGTCCTTATCTCCAACTTTGGGCGCAGAACTACAAAGGAAAATGGAACAGTCAGAAATTATGCTTACGACAGTCTGCCTTCTTCATTTGAACCCCTTCAGAGATTTATGTTTTTGGCTAATCATCCTGAGAAGGAAAATATAAATCCATCTGTATTCTCACTCGGTCCAGTCTCTGTTGTGTCCAGCCCTATGAGCCCGGACACCTTAGCTGAGCTAAGAGCTTCTTATAGAAGAGTATATTTTCAGACATATCAGGGTCTGTTACAGAATGGCTCACGTTGAAGATCCTAAAACAACCAGTTCTCAAACCCACAGGAATTGTATTAAAGGGCCGTGGCATTAGGAAGGTTGAGAACCACTGCCCTAAACCATCCTGGTGACTTTGTTTCCTTTCAAGTGGTCTCTCATCCAAAAGTGTTGTTAACCTCTGGAAGATTTACTAAAGCTGGTGGTTTTACCAGTGTTGAAAACCCCTAAATTAATGTATTTTCTTTGAATGTAATTATAGATATAAATGTGTTTTATACATACGCATATATATGCACACATGCACATATGAACTGTGTCCATAAAATGTGAATGTGTCCAACTGTTGTGATTGAAGCAAAAATTAAGTAGAAACATGTCACAAAGAAACAGATAACATATTTCTATTTTTCTGCGAGTTAAATGTATACATTTCTTCCTCTAAAAAAGGAGAAATAAATCCCCCCAATAATATGATTCTCTCTGATGCTGTGAAATGTGAGCTTAACGTATTCCTTGAGGAAAGTAATGTATTGTTAGGACAATAACTTCCACAGCTTAGATTTGATTGTACGTGACCACAGGATAAATGTCCAGTCTTGTACTGCCCTTGCTACATTTTTCATTCAAAGTGGCCGAGTGGTTGGCTGGTGGATTACGGCACAAACAGAAGCACACAGAGAAGTTAAGTGAAAGAAAAAAATCACCTGTGGGTTATCAGCTGTCAGGCAACAGACGATTGACTCTGCGGTGACTCTCCTTCTCTCTTCTGACCGTGCCTCTCACCACGTGTGTGAGGGGGGCAAGCCCATTGATAGGGCACTCATGAAGAGCTTCATGAAATAAATGGGCTTGAAAGAGGATGTACAAGGGCTTTGCACCAGCGAAGGGTGACTCCTCCCCCAGCACAACATTTTCAGTCTTCCTTGAGTTAGAAAACTACAGAGAAGAGCAGATAATCTTTGTTTTAAAAAACTCTGGGATTTCCCATTCAGTTAAAGGGAAATAATGTGTGCAATCCTTTAGAATCCCATCCTCGACCTTTTAAGACAGAGTAGGTATATTTATAATTTGAGGAATGCTATCTTGTCAGGTTATAATACCTTAAAGTTCGGATTATGCAAAAATGAAAAATTTCTTTATTATTTCTTCTCAGTATTTTCTAAAATGCAAGTGGGTGACAGGGTGGGGAGTTATTTGTAAAAGAAGGCATTCATAAACCCTGAAAGTGATGCCCCCCCATTTGATGTCATCTGGCAGGACGTGGCCTTTGAGAATATCACACTGGTTCGTACCATAAGGAATTGACCCAGGGTTCCTAAATTTTTATTATTACGGTACTGATTGCCCATTCATTTTTACTTAATTTTCTATGACAACATCTCTCTCTCTGAATAGGTAGATATTGGAGTGTATATATTCCACAAGAACTTTTTGACCTCCATGGTTACTTTGCATTGAATTTAGCAGTATTAGATCACACCGTTGATTGGTACTTATTCCATTTTACTGCTGGAGGAAATCCAAACAACTCCCAGGCTCCCCAGGAAAGCCCTAGTTTAATGTTTATGGTTAATGAACGCTCCTGAGCACCCGGTTTTATGGTTGGTAAGAAATCATTTCTTTTAATGGTCCGATTTCTGTAAATTGCCTTTAAACTAGTAAGAGGATGGTGTATAGACAAAACTCAAGTTACTCCAAATATTTGGTCTAGAATTTGCTTTTGAAATCCAGTGGATATTAGAAGCAAGAATTTGAAATCCCCCATTATAATAGGTTACCATTAAATCTGTGAATGTCAGATAAAAATGCTTAATTTGTAAGTTGGTACCATAGACTTAGACCCAAAACGTTAACTATGTGACAATTTCCTTGAAAACAAAGGTGTGGGGTTTTTAAAAGTTTTTAATAAATAAAGTTTAGTAATGATCACATCTACTATTTGGAGTAGGGATTATAAAAAGTGATGTTTTGGGTTTACTCTAGAGCTTTATTCCTCAGTTTGGTTAAAAAGGGCTTCTTGTGGTGGCCAACAAAGCTCGACCAGACAAACAGCAAAGAGAAAATGTCTCTTGGCCCAGCATGGCCCAGAACCAGTTGTTATCACCTTTAAAGGTTGTTCTGTGGTCTTTGGTTCAAATTAATACTCCATACATGGGGCTTTCCATTTGGTTTATTTTTGGTTAAATGCAACTATCGAGTTTGCAGTACAAAACGTTTCCTGAGAAAAGCTCGTAAAAATCCTTTGTGCCTCTCTGTTCATGTGAATCAGAAACATATGGGTTCAAATTTCTCCAAAAACACATGCTTCTATGTGTTTGAGAGAACAATTTAGGGTTTTGCTGAACACAAAACTTGAGATATGTGGATTCAGGAAAGAATTTCACATGTGTGAGAGGTTTGTTTGTCTGGAGAGCTGTGTTCATTCTTCCCTTCCAGGTCTGGTTAATATTTCTGTGTTTAAGGGGAAAATCATGGTGTGAATTTATTTTTTGAGCCACAAGTGGCCTTTGTGACTACCACAAAAATTTTAGTTTAACCAATATTGTTGCCTGTCTTTGCAATGGTGAAATATTTCCTGCTACGTCGAGCCATTTGGTTGAGAGGACTTTGCAGTTGGCAAAATAAAAGATGAAACATGCTCCCTGGGTTTCAGCTTCCTGTTCTGTTGTGTAAGGAAGGCCCTGGCCTGGGTCCAGAGATGGGAGAGAATGATGCTTCAGACTCACAAAGGTTGTTTGGAACTTGTTTTACTGTCAACTCAGTAAACCAGAATCACAGAAGCAACTATAGTCATGGACCAAAGTGAGTGTGTGTGGCCATAACATATGGTCTTCTCTTTAGTTTTGTAGTGGATATGAAACTTAGGGTTCCAGTAGCTTTTGAGGAGTTAGAGCCCTAGAGCAGAGAAACCAGTGCTTTTCTGCTCTTTTGCAGAGTTACTTATTTGGTGAGGGAGGGAACACAGCCCCCATCCGCAGTCAGGGGTCCACGCTGTTCTCACATAGGAACGTTCTCGCTATGTCCCAGACACCTGCTTCACAACTTACTTCTTTCCGTGTTAGGGAGCTCACCCACTGTCTCTGTGGAGCAGGTCTTTCCTCTGTTTACCAGAGTTTGTTTTAAAATGCAGACAATGAAAGTAAGGCCCAAGCTAGATTTAAATCCCTGCTATACCTGAAAATATGTCACTCTGTGTCCACTGAGAACTTCCAACTCAAGTATCTTGACATCCACATCATAGAAGCAGGAAAACATGTCCCAGGAGCAAATGACATTTATAGTTCTAAATAAGCTGGCAAAATGTGATTCACTGAATTCTCAGTCTGTTTTTAACGGGAATGTCTCGTTTGAAGGATGACAACACTTGGTTAATTTGGCATGGCAGAGAAATGAAGGTGCTCCACAGAAGAATTTTCCAGATTCAGAAAGAACCCTCAAGTACCAACACCCTGGCTTTTTAACTATCTTTAGAAAATATTTTTCTGAATGTGTCCAATGCCTCCCTACTATCTTTATTAGATGGAATGCAACTTGATCTTTCCACTGGTCAGGGTCACTGTTACAAATACAGAAAAAAACCCTGAACATCCATTGAAATTATTAACTTATTTCACTAGTGTGAGGACATGAATACTACTTTCCCAACTTTTGCAGAAAAGTAGAACTGAGGTTTCTAGTGGTCGGATAACCCGCGTATCATTACATATTAGCCTGGGTCTACAAGCCCTGGAACCAAGGCTCACCCCTCCATTCCACACATGCCTCTTCTTGGTACTAAAAAATAAATATATGTAGCAGAATACAAAAACTGAAATTGAGCTTTTCTTTGCAGCTTGAGCAAACTTTCTTTAGCCAATTTTTTGAATAGGATGACTCATTTGGAAGAATGAAAATATTTCTTTTTTTCTCCAGGGAGGGGAAGCTAGCCTTTGTGTTTGCTGTAGTTTAGAGGCTGGTCCCCTTAAACCTCAAATTGAAATTTGATCCTCGGCGGGGGTGGGGCTGATGGGAGGTGTTAGGGTCTGGTTGGCAGACTTTTCCTGAATAGATTAACGCCCTTCTTGAAACCAGGCCACAATGTTCTCATTCTATTAGTTCCCACTAGAGTCCCCTGAAAGCTGATTATTGAAAACTACACACAACTTGACTTTACCTTACAAATGCAAACAATGCAACCAAATTGTATGTACCCTCCTATTAATCTAAGATTAAAAATGAAATAAATAGAGACACCTCCTACCTATAGCCATAGCACTTTAGGGGGATGAGGCTGGAGGATCACTCGAGCCCAGGAGTCTGAGGTTGCAGGGAGCTATGATGACACCAGTGCACGCAGGCCTGAACAACAGAATGACTCTGTCTCAAAAAAAAAAAAAAATGAAAAGAAAATGAAAGAACCTGGCTGCCCCTGCCTTGCTTCCCCTTTCACTGCGTGCTTTGTGTCCCTGTCACCCCTTCAGCCTCCTCCGTGAGCGGAAGCTGCTCAAGGCTCTCGCCAGATGCTCAGTCTTCCAGCCGGCCGAACTGCAAACCAAACCTTTTGCCTTATGCATTACCAGTCTTGGGTATTCCTTTTTGCCAACACGATGGGCTAAGACACTTCCTAAGATTTTGGGGCTCCATTGTGCTGGGCTCTCAAACTCTTTGTGATGATCATAAACATAATTTTAGACAGGAAAAATTGTCTAAGAGTTTCTTTCTTTAAGGGCCTGAAAAGAGAAGGCAGAAGTTTAGAGGAGGCCAGGGATCGGGACATTGATGGTGAGAGATGAACATGGGGCTGCCGGTTAGGAGCCTGTATCAGTTTGCTGGTGCTGGGAGCCCGGTGGCTCAGGCCTGTAATCCCAGCACTCTGGGGCAAGGAGGCAGGTCGATTGCCTGAGCTCAGGAGTTTGAGACCAGCCTGAGAAAGAATGAGACCTCGTCTGTAATAAGAAAAATTAGCCAAGTGTTGTGGCAGACACCTGTAGTCCCAGCTACTTGGGGTGGGGGGTGGGGGTGAGACAAGAGGATCACTTGAGCCCAAGAGTTTGAGGTTTTTTGTGAGCTATGAGACCACAGCACTTTACCCAGGGCTACAGACTAGGCTCTGTCTCCAGAAAAAAAAAAAAAAAAATTGCTAGTGTTGCCCCAACAGTATATCATAGACTGGCAGTTTAAACAACAGAAATTTGTTTTCCTCCAGTTCTGAGACGCTGGAAGCCTGAGGCCTGAAACCAGAGACCAGGGCGCTGCAGGAGTGGTTCTAGGGAGGCCTCTCTCCTGGCTTGCAGATGGCTGCCCTCCGCTGACTGTGCCCTCACACAGCCTTCTGTGCTCTTTTTCTTCTTAGTGTAAGGCCTCCTATCATTTCTGTTAGATAAGGGCCTCGCACTTACAACTTCATTGTTACCTCCTAAGGTGCCCTTTCCTAAGTACCGTCACCCTGGGGATTAGGGCTTCAACCCTGGGTGTGTGGGGGCATGGTGCAGCTCCTAACAGCACTGCCCTAGGGAGAGTGGAGTGGCAGAGACTGAGTGTTCTGGCAGCCTGTCTTCTGCCTCCACATGACAAAGGACCACTCCACTGTGCAAGGCATAGGTCACATGTCCGGCAGTCATGGTGGGTGAAGGAGGCTAATCACCTGCAGAGTCCCAGGCATTATCTGTGGCAGCTGGCTGCCAGGTGCGCAAATTGGTGTAACCCCAATGATTTGCAACAGCCAAGGCATTGCATGGGTGGAACCCGAGTTCTGGTCACCCTTTGAGTCTCAGTGCCAAAGCATGCGGGCACCTTTTTGTATGCCTACCTGCAGCACTCCGAGGTGTTTATGGAAGAGAAGATTTTCTGTACCTGTATCCCAAAAGGTATTAGGTAGTGTACTACATCTAAATGCACTGTGTACCTCTAAAATGTATGTCCGCAAAGGACTGTCATTTGAATGGTGTGCTAAAAACTCTTTGCTAAATTCTCCTGTTTCTGTTATGCTACGTTGTTCTACACAAGATTGCTCCAAGTTCAAAAATAGTTCTTTTTTTTTATGTCGAGTAAACCAGGTGAATTTAAGTACTGAACAATTTTTTTTTTCATTCAGGTGTAATGTAATGTAATATGTAATATTTGGCACTAATTTGCAAAAATTGCTAGAAAGCAAATCTAGCTAATCTCTTAACAATTTAGAAGTTAGTGAAAATTTTCTCTTTATAAAAGAAATCTTAAAGCATATATGTTTGAAATATTTTTGTGCAATAGCTAAGCTGAGCTATTGGGCTGAGCATGTGTGACATGTCCACATACATTTTTACCTGCTGCCAATCATAAGTAAATTTGTCTTCAAACTGGTGGGTGGGTGGAGAATGGGAGCTGTCAGGTAAGACCAAATACTGTCCTGTTATTCTAACCACTCTGTTGGCATGGAATGGTTTCATACCTCAGTGCCTAACACTGAGTCGTTGATCCCAAGGCTTATTCCTTTTATTTTAAAAATCTGTTTAAAAAAAAAAAACACACTGATTTTTCTGTGGTCTTTTCACAGAAATTACATAGAAGCTTAGGGAAGAGAGAATCTAGAAATGCAAACGTGAATAAAATTGATGCTAAATAGATGCATAATATGTAGGTCACTACAAAAGATTTGAGACAGACTGGTATGGCCCATTAGTTTGCTTCCAGGAAACACAGTTGACAGCATCCTTTCTGATTCACTCACTCAGCTTATCTGTTGCTGGGAGGGCTTCATTTGTTTCCATGTGAGAGGATTTTATGTTTCTTGATTGTTGCATATCTCTACGCTTTCATAATGACCCAAATTTTTTGCAATGGTAACTCTCCTAACAGAACACCACACCATTTTTTTTTTTTTTTTGGTTAGTTTCAATATGTCTCTTTCCTCTGTAACCCACTGATGTAGTTTTTGGCTTCCAATTTCTACTCCAGGGCAGTGACTCTTTCCATACTTGCCCCTGTGCACTCCCATCTTACTGGTCTGGCCTGTTCCTCCTTACCGAGAACCAACTGCTTTTTGTTTTCCCCCAAACTTGGTAAAGCCTAATTATACTCGGTTTGTGATTAAACAAATAAATGAGTAGGAGATCAGATGATGAAAAAGGGCACAAAGCACATTGTTCTCATTAAACTCAAGTTGAATTATTTAGTAAAAACTCATCACTACAAACAATTGCTGCCAGTTAATTGTAGGCAAGTTTCCCAAGGAAGGAAAGTCATTAAAGTCTAGAAAAACCCTGTGCTCAGTTACTTTCAGTACTACCTTTGCAATCTCACTTCATTTTAAAGAAATAGAAACCCCAGAATCCCAAGTGATGCACTTAAGGTGTTCTGAGTAAGAGATGACACTGAATTCCAAGCAGGCGACCTGCATCGGAGAAGGAGCTTTGGCCCAGTATCCAGTAACTGTCAAGTGAATATGCATTTCTATGCTTTTAGTTAAAATGTTTGGAAAAGACATGTCATTTTCATCTTGCTCTTCTTTAATCAGCATTTTCAATTAATCCACCAAGTACAGGTACCAATCACATTAGGTAGGGATGCTTCTTCTATATAAAACATACCTATGTTGTTTAATCAGGAGGGATGGATTTTGTGTTTGGAGCAGAGGAGGAACATTTAAAACTAAAGCTATCCTGGAATCATTGGCTAAGATTTAATAACCTTACAAAAACAATGGCACAATGACAGGATAAGGAAGACTGGCTTCTTATTTCTGCTGGTGAGTATTGCCCAGGGAGATGGGATCTTGGCTAAGAGGAGTTACGAACAAAGAGGATGAAAAGTATATGGTAGTTGTGGGGAACAAGAAGTTTTGGTCAAGATGTAGCCACTGTCTATTTGATAAGCACAATGAATATTTAGAGATATATGATACAAAAATGGGGATGATCTTAATTGATGACAAAGTACCAGGTACTGCTACACTTTCTATGGTGTGTGGCTTACATCCATCACTGAAGGAAGTGAAACGGAAGGTATAATTTTATTTTTCTGCCATCAAGTTTCATTAATTTCTTGAATTCCATTCATTGTGTAGAATAGATTGGGGCCTAAATTATTCTGTAAAATATTATGAAAAGTTTTAAGTGACAATGACTAATTAGAAGTATTCAGAACTCTCAATCACATATAGAGAGATAATAATGATGGATTTTATGTCCCGAAGTTGTCAGAGAATCACAAGAGAGGCTTTCTCTTCCTAAACCAATTTTACCAATACACTGGTAAAATGTTGAGATTTTTACAATGAGCGTGTATTATTAGTTTAAGAAGAAATATAAGGTGAAAAGTAAGTTTAAAAGTATTCTTTACAACCAAAAAGAAAGAAAGCACAAGACCAAAGAGACCTACCATTCCATTCCCACTAGGGAAGTGGTTCACTAGATTACAATAGTTACCACCTGTAGAATACTCAGTGTCTCTAGTAAGATTCTTTTTTCGTGGGCTTGTACAATTTTAATGATGAACACAGAATCAATGAGCACAGCAATTAAGATTTTTGTGCTTTATCACATGTACGTTATATTATAATGAAAATATTAAAAATAAGTAATCAAACTTTGATAGAAAAAAAGTTAACAGAAAAGCAGCCAGGTTTTAGGAGATCTAGGAATTGATTCCACGCCTATAAGGACAGGAAGAAATAGAGATACTTGATTAGAAGGGGAGAAGAATCAGGTATTACAGGGTAGTTTATAAAAATGGTTGACAGGTTGTCATGTAAAACAAGTTGAAAAAAATGAATGTTGAAGACCCAGGCAAGTTATATTGCTATGAAATAACAATTTATGATACATTGGTTTCCTACCAAAGTAAGTGTGCTATTGTGGATTATCAGAAGTACATCTTTGGTCTTTGCGCCTAGTTCCTGGCACAGACCTCCGAAAACCTTATAACTCTGTGCTATGAGTTGTTAGGAACATCTTTTCCTGAAACATTTGATCTGAGTTTCCAGTTCCTCCCACGAGAGCCTCTAAGCCCTTTCGAACCTCAGGAGTAATTAATGTCTCCCTGTGCTAATGAGATAGATGACTGGTGACTGGGGCCCCCCAGATAGCATTAAGATGGGGGCTGGTTGTTAAAAACAAACTGTTTGATCATAGGGCTAAAACTCTAATCCCCACACCCAAACCTTTGGGAAGGACAGAGGAACTGGAGATTGAATTCAATCACTAATGCAATGATTTAATCAATCATTTCTACTTAATGGAATCTCCATAAAAATGCTGAAAAGACAGGGTCTGGAGAGCTCAGGTTGGTGCTGGGAAGGTGGTGCCCCTGGAGAGGACATGGGAGCTCTGCACCACTTCCCCACACAACCTTCCCTGGGCTTCTCTTCTTTTGAAGTTCCTGAGTTGTATCCTTGATAATAAACTAGTAAATGTAAGTAAAGTTTTTCCTAAGTTTTGTGACTTATTACAATGAATGATTGAGCCTGAGGAGGGAGCTGTGGGAACTCCCAGCATCTTCATTACCAGGGGCCCAGACCAGCAATTAGCATCTGAAGCAGGGGACAGTCTGGTGGGACTGAGCTTTTAATTTGTGGAGGCTGTGCTAACTCCAGGTAGTTAGTGTCAGAATTGACTTAAATCATTAGACCCAAGGTAGGGTATGCAGAGTCAGAGAATTGGTCTTTGGTGTGGAAAAACCTCAGGTATCAGAGGAGGGAAGTGTTGTGAGTATGAACATGAGATGGTAGTAACCAGTAATCAGGAAGAGCCAAGAAACTAAGAGTAACAGGTTTCTGACAATCCTCTCAGATTCTTCTCTTTGGTGATCAGTGAGGACTATAAGAATTTTATGGTTATTCTAAGCTTTGATCTTGAAAAGCCTCAAGGTACTCTGATTGTACAGGTGTCAGTAGTAGACAACTACTTCTGACTCTCAGGACTGGACAGAAAGTCAAAAGTCATCGATTGCTGCTTGCAGATAGCAGTCTTTAGCCAAATATGTGTTGAAGCTAAATACAAAACAAATATTTAAAATTTGATGAAATTCAATAACATTTGATGGTCCTAGTTGTGCATTTAGGAATTGCCAATCATCGGTCATATATTTTATTAATTAATACAAATATAGTGTTAAAATCAATATATCATAAAATGAATTATAATTGAAGGCTGCAAATATTACCTGAATTCTAATATTATCAAAAAATTTCCCAAATTTTAGGCTAGCGATATAGAGTGGACATCCCATCGGTTGATGTAGTTGTTAAATTGGTTTGACTGATTTGACCTCTTTAACATCAGTTATATTGTATAAGAGTTGGAGTAAGTTTAGATAGTCAAATACTCAGTCAAACTTAGAATTAATATATTACCTAGGGTTGAACAACTGGTTCAAGTCTTTGATGACTTAACTATAGGTCTAGACACAAGAGTGATTTATTTGGGCCAGCTATGGATAGAAAATAACATAAAATTTTAACATTCTATAGTAACATGGTTTTATGTCAATAGCAGTATTTGGATGACATCAAATACAGGTCAAGGAGTAAGGTCACATTGATGAGATTCAAAATGTGTCAGATATAAAGCCATCAGGAATTTGGGAAAGATGAATGAACCAGACTTTTGATGTGACCTGATGTAACCGAGTAACTCACAAAGTCACAAGTCAGTTTCTGACTATAAAAGAGACATCTGATCAGATTGTCATGCTCTGTGTTTAATGGGGTGTTGCAAGGACTTTGACACAAACCATTACCCACTATTTACTTATTCAAAGCAGAAACCTGCTAGAAAATTGAGTGAAATTATCCATACTTTAACAGCTTTGAGCAGATTGCATGATGATCAAAATTTCTAAAATACACCCTTCTGAATACAGAGGTATTAAATACTATTGAGTTCTGTTATAGTACTTTAATCATTATGTTTTACAAGATTATTTCTATCTGCAGAATATAAAGTAACACTGTGTAATTGTGGGAGAATGTAATACCTACAGCTGGATCTGTGATTTGTCAGTAGCTGTGTTATTTGGAAGAGTACTTATAGCCCGTAGAGTAGTTTAATTTTCACACTCTTCTTTTCTCGACAGTCCTGTTTTATTTCCAAATTCCTAACACTTGTTCTTAATGTGGGTTCCTTGGACAGTTACACAGTAAACTAAACATGAACTTTCTTGTGTTTTAGGCTAATTAAAAGAAACCTTTACAATAAGAGAAAACAGAGCTCTGAAACTCAGTGAATAGTTCAGGGATTATTATTTCTTTTAATCAGTTGTTAACATTGTATGGGAATGTGCTTTGCTATTGGCTATCGGTGCCATTGAAAATAAATTAGAGTGATGTTTAAATCATCTTTTCAAACCCTGCACAGTCATAATGAGCAACTAAAATGAGAGAAGTTGCCAATGAATATTAATATGAAATTGTAAGAGGAATAAAAAGCATTAAATACATTCCAAAGTATCTATATTTAAATAAATGTTTTTACCATTTTTCTTTTAGTTTTAGCTAATATGATGTGTATACATACTTATGGTGTGCCGAGTGATAGTTTGATATATGTGTAATGATGAAATTGAGGTAATTAGCAAATCTATCAACTCAAATATGTATTATTTCTTTGTGTTGGAAATATTCAAAAGCTTCTCTGACAGCTTTTTGAACATACAAAGTAAATTACTATTAACTGTATTCAACCTACAGTGCTTTGGGACACTGGAACTTATTCTCATCTAGCTGTAGTTTGTCCTGTTGACTAACCTGTCGTCTTCTCATCCCACTCTTCTTAACCACTGGCGATCATACTTCTGCTCTTTACTTCTGTGAGCTAGCTTTTATCCCACAAATGAGTGAGAATATGTGATATTTGTTCTGTGCCTGACTTGTTTTACTTAACATAATGTCCTACAGGTTCATCCATGTTGCCCCAAATGATAAGATTTTATTCTTTTTTTTTAACTACTGAGTAGTATTCCATTGTGTATATATATCATTTTTAAAATTCATTCATCCATTCGTGAACATTTGGATGGGTTCTTGTCTTGACTGGAGTAAACACAGGAATACATACACATTTTCCACATGCTGATTTTATTTCCTTCAGATATATATTTGGTGGTGAAATTGCCTGATCATTTGTTAGTCCTATTTTTAATTTTTTTGGGAGCCTCCATACTGTTTCCCACAGTGGTTGTAGTAATATTCAATTCCACCAGCAGCGTGTGTGTTGTTTTTGTTTTTTTTCACTACATTCTCATGAACGCCTGTTTTCTTTTGTCTCTTTGGTAATAACCATTCTAACCAGAGTACATGGTAATCTGAAAATATATTTGAGAGGATCTCTCTATCTTCTTAAATTTGTTGACTTGTTTTGTGGCCTAACATTTGATCTATCCTGGAGAATGTTCCACGTGCAGTTGAAAAGAATGTGTATTTTGCAGCTATTTCATGGAATGTTCCATAAATGTCTATGGGGTCCATTTGGTCTACGGTCAATGGGGTCTAAGTTTAAGTCTAATGTTTCTTTGTTGATTTGCTTTGTCGATCTGTCCATTGTTGAAAGTGGAGCACTGAAGTACTCAATAATCATTGTCTTATAATCTATTATAACTGTCCCTTTAAATCTAATATTTGCTTTATGTATTTGGGTGTTTAGTAATCAGGTTTATATGCACTTATAATTGTTTTATTCTCTTATTGAGCTGGTTCCTTTATCATCACATAATGACATTCTTTGTTTCTTTTTAAAGATTTTGACTTAAAGTCTATTTTATCTGATATAAATATGGCTACTTCCATTTGCTTTTGGTTTTCATTTGCTTGGACTATATTTTCTTATCATTTCACTTTCAACCTGTTTGTCTTCAACAGTGTGGTAAATCTCTGGTAGATAGCATATAGCTGGGTCTTGTTTATTTTTTAATCTAGTCAACCAGTCTATATACTTTAATTGGAGAATTTAATCCATTTATATTCAATTTTATTTTTGATAGGTAATATCCTATGCCTGCCCTTTTGTTAATTACTTTTTCATTGTTTTGGAGATTCTTTCTTCTTTTCTTTCTTGTTGTTTACCTCTGGTGGTTTTCTATGGTGCTAAGGTGTGTTTCCTTTCTCTTTCTTTTATATGTATCTACTGTAATAGTTTTTTTGTGTGTGATTACCATGGGTGTAGCCTAAAGAGCTTTGTAGTTATAACGGGCTGTTTTGAGCTGATAACAACTTTGGTCATATAAAAATCTATACTTTTCTTTACGTTCTCTCTTCCACGTTTTGCTATTTTGGTTGCCTTAATTTATGTCTTTATATTTTTTGTTCTCCATAGCCATTAATTGTAGCTTTTAATGATTTTGATATTTTTGTCTTTAAATTTTCACACTAGAGGATTGAAAGATTTATATATAGTCATTATATCACTAGGGTACTCTGAGTATGATTATGGATATACCTGTACTGGTGAGTGAGTATAATACTTTCATTTGTGTTCGTAATTCTAATTGTCCTTCTTATTTTGAGTTCTATCATTTCCATAATCATTTCTTGTAAGAGCTTTTGCTTGACTGATAAGATCTTTATTTTTCCTTCATTTTTGAAGGATAGCTTTGCTGGATATAGAATTCTTGGCTAAAAGCTTTCTTCCCTCTGTACTTTGAATATATTATCCCATTCTGTCATGGCCTGCAGATTTTTTCTGAAAAACCCAATGACAATCTAATAAGCATTCCCTTATATTTCTAGCTACAAATATATATTATAGAAAAATATGTTGATAAATTTCTATCTCCGTTTTGAGAATTCCCTCTTCATCTTTGACTTTTGACAGTTTGATCATGATGTATCTCAGGGAGGAATTTTTTGGGGGGGGTTGTGGAGGGTAGAATACCATTGCAAACTTTTATGCTTGCTGGATCTTGGTGTCCAAATCTATCCCAAGATTTAAAACATTTTCAGCTATTACTTTGTTAAATAAGTTTTGTAACCTTAACCATTTCTTCATTTCTTCTCCCTATGACTCCTATAATATGAATATTTGTTTAATTAATCATGTTACATAAATCTCATTGGCTCTCTTTGTTCTTTTTTATTCTTATTTTTTTCCTCTCTGACTGTGTTATTTCAAAGGACGTCTTCATGTTCAGAAATTCTTTCTTCTGCATGATCTAGCTTATTGTTAAACTCTCAATTGTATTTTTTATTCAATTCATTGAATTCTTCAGCTTCAAGATCTCAATTTGGTTCTCTTCATATCTACTACTTTGTTAATTTTCCATGTAGTTCATGAAATTTTTTTTCTGATTTTATTGAATTGTCTGTATTCTTTTGTTTCTCACTAACTTTTCTTAAGATCACTATCTTGAATTATTTTTCAGGCATTTCATTAAACATTCTTTCCTTTAATGTCTGGTATGAGAGACTTACTTTGTTCCTTTGGAGTTGTTATGCTTTTCAGGTGTGGTTGGTTTTTTTTTTTCTTTCTTTCTTTGTTTTTTGAGACAGAATCTCATTATGTCACCCTTGGTAGAGTGCTATGGTCTCGCAGCTCACAGCAACCTCCAACTCTTAGGCTTAAGTGATTCTCTTGCCTCATCCTCCCAAGTAG
>CAUYQV010123606.1:0-58482 GCA_963574575.1 Galagoides demidoff | reverse complement strand
CTGGTTTTTCTGTATCCCAGAGATTTTGGTAGTGTGTTGACGCTGTCATTCAATTCAAAACATTTTTTAAATTTCCATCCTTGGATGGAGCTGGAAAATGTTCTTCTTAGCAAAGTATCACAGGAATGGAAGAAAAAGTATCCAGTGTACACACCCCTATTATGAAATTAATTTAAACCTTTTTATATGAAAGCTATAACCTAATAACAACCTAAGGATATGGGGAGGGGGGAGGGAAAGGGATTCGAGGGTTCACTTCTGTGGTTCATCTTACAAGGGTACAAGTGAATCTTTCTATGAGTAGAATATGAACGTTTTAACACAATAACTAAGAAAGTTACATGAAGGCTATGTTAACCAGCTTGATGGAAGTGTCTCGGATTGTGTGTGAAAACACCACACTGTACCCCAGAAGTGCATTAATGTACACAATTACCATTCAATAAAAAATAAATAAATAAATAAATTTCCATCTTGATTTCATCATTGACCCAAAGGTTGAACAGCAGCTGGCTGTTTAGTTCCCATGTATTGGTATTGTTTTGTGAGTTTCTCATGGAATTGATTTCTAGTTTTATTCCACTGTGGCCTGAGAAAATACATGGTATGATTTCAGGTTTTTAAAAATTTGCTGAGACTTGTATTGTGGCCTAATACTTAGTTTATCTTGAAAATGTTCCATGTGCTGATGAGAAGAACATATATTCTGCGGTTTGGGGGTGGAAGCTCTGTCAGTGTCTATTAGGTCCATCTGTCCTAGAGCCCTGTTTAAGTCCAGCACATCTTTGTTCATTTTGCCTCAGTTTTCTGTCCAGTGCTGTCAGCAGAGTGTCCAATTCCCCACTATTCTTTTGTTGCTGTTTATCTCATAGTCTAGTAGTATTTGTTTTATAAATCTGTACACTTTGTTGTAAGGTATACGTATGTTTAGAATTTCTACATAGGTAGTTCCCAAGTTACAAACATCCAACTGACATATGACTCATGTTTATGAACAGAGGCTTACAGGTAATAGGTAAATGTACTTGTTCCAACTTACATACAAATTCAACTTAAGAACAAATCTGCCAAACCCTATCCCATTCATAACCCATGGACTGCCTGTATTTTCTTGTTGAATTGATGCATGTATCATTATATAATAACCATCTGTGTCTTATTTTTAAACCATCATTGATTTACTATCTATTTTATCTGATATGAGAATAGCTGCTTCTGCTCACTTTTACTTTCCATTTGTATGGAATATTTTTTCCACCCTGTACTTTGACTCTATGTTACTCTTTACACATTAAATGGGTTTCTTGGTAACAGCAGGTATTTGGGTTGTGTTTTTCTTTAATCCATTCCATCAGTCTCGGGCATTTAGATGACTTGCATTCAATCTCACTAAACACTGTTCCGATAATCATGTTGATTGTTACCATTGCTTGGTTCTCTCCTTTGTGTTACTGTTTTATAAGAGCTGTGAGTTTTTGTTTTCAAGAGTTTTTACACTGTGGGGTATTGCCCATTCTCTTTGGTGTTTAGAGCACTTCTGAGCATTTCCTGTAGGGCAGATGTAGTGAAAAGAAATTCCCTCACTGTTTGCTTGTCAGAAAAAGATTTTATTTCTCCTTCATTTATGAAATTTAGTTCTGCAGGATACAAAATTCTTGGTTGACAGTTACTGTGTTCAAGAAGACTGAAAATGGGACCCCAATCCCCTATGGCGTATAAGGTTTCTGTTAGGAATTCTGCTGCTCATCGGATGGGTTTTCCTTTGTAAATGACTCAATGCTTTCATTTCATAGCTTGTAGGATTTTCTCCTTCACTTTGGTCATGTCCTATTTGCACTGAATCTTCCAGGACCTCATTAAGCTTCTTGTATCTGAATGTCTAAATCTCTAGCAAGATGAGAGAAGTTTTCCTCCATTACTTCCTCAAATAGGCTTTCCATGCTCTTTGCTTTTTCTTCTTCTCCTTCAGCTATGTCTATTATTCTTATGTGTGGGTGTCTTACATAATTTCATATTTCTTGGAGGTTTTGTTCATTTTTCTTGATTCTTTTCTATTATTGATAGACTAGGTTAATTTGAAAACCTGTCTTCACACTCTGAGATTTCTTCTTTTGCTTGTTTTTGTCTGTTGTTAAGACTTTTCCCTGTATTTTGAAATTCCCTAAGTTCAATGATTCTTTCATTTTGAGAAGTTCTGTTTTCTTTAATTATTTATCTTACTGAATTTTTCATTCCATAATTTTTTGTTTGCCTGTGTCTTTGCATTGGTTTTCAACTTTCTCATTGATTAAATTGAACTTATTTATGATTTATATTTTGAATTCCATATCTGGGTCAAATCAGGTAAAAATTGAGACTTGGTACAAAATATGCTAGTGGCCAGGCATAGTGGCTCACACCTGTGGTTCCAGCACTGTGGGAGTCCAAGGTGGGGGGATCATGAGGCTGCAGTGAGCTGTGATCTGGCCAGCACTCTCCAGCCTGAGTGACACTAAGACCCAGTCTCTAAAAAAATAAAATATTCTAGCACCAAAACAACAAAAGGCAAATGGTAATTAGGTTAGTTGTACTATTCTCTCTGTTCTTCTTATATTTAAAAATAAAAGGTTCTCTATATAAAAACACAGTGACCAAGGGCAGCGCCTGTAGCTCAAAGGAGTAGGGTGCTGGCCCCCTATGCTGGAGGTGGTGGGTTCAAACCCAGCCCCGGTCAAAAACTGCAAAAAACAACAACAACAATAATAACCAAAAAAAAAAAAATAGTAACCAAGAAGAGTTTTTCCAAGAAAGTTAAAGGTAGTGTAGCATTTCAAAGGCTGCTGTTTGAGCACTATGATTCTTGTAATAGCTTCAGTGATCATAATAGAGCCAAGAAAAGAAATTAGGGATTTTGTTTTTCTACTGTACCTGAGGCCTGAGGTGGGCAGTCTGGGCTGTTTGTGGCTCCATAATGCCTGCCATGTGGCCAATGCCCCTTGCAGGTCATGCCAAGCTGCTGCACAGAGCAAGGAGGCACCAGACCTGTGTGCCCCATGCAAAAAGCCTCCCCACACCTTCCTTTTTACTTAAACCTCGTAAACAAAACTACTACAAATGACTGCCCCAAGCCTAGAGAAAGGGAGGCTAGAAATTACAGATTTTTTTAACTGTGTACATTACCACCCAAAATAAAATCAAATTTCTGCTAGTACAAAGAAGAGGAAATGAATTTGTTGCAAGTAAAATATTAGGTTGAACCCTATGAAAGTTCTCATATGTGGCCATTTTGAGCTACATATTTCTTACATATTTCTTCTATTTCTACATAAAATATTTCTTATGAATTAACCTGATATTGAAGATTAAAAGGAAAAAGCAATTAAATATATTAATTGAGCTGACCAAAGTGAAACTCCCATCATTGTAGATAAAAAGAAGCTGAGTTTTGGCCATTTCAAATGATTCCAAATATTAATACTGACCAAAAAATTACTTGATAATTTCTAAATATTAAGAGATTAATTTTCTGGATGAAAAAATTTCAACTTGTCTGTCACCTAGTACAAAAGTAAAAAAAAAAAAAGATTCTATTCACAAAAGTAAAAAAAACTAACTGGAACATACTTTGTAATAAACATTACAAAAGGAGAGATTTATGGGAAAATTTTTTTCCATGAGACACATTTAAAAAAAAAATTTGGAAAATTATCATGAAGGGGAAAAATCTCACTAACCCAGGGTGTTCTCCATTTGATAAGGTAGATGTCTTTCTTCTCTGGAGTGTACTGTCTTTTAATAAACTTTGACCTTTTGCCCATTGGTTAAAAAAAACAACAAAACAATTAGGCAGCACCCGTGACTCAGTGGGTAGAGTGCCGGCCACATACGTGGAGGCTGGCAGGTTCGAACCGACCTGGGCAGTTAAAACAACAATGACAACTGTAACAACAACAATAAAATAAAATAGCAGGGCTTTGTGGTGGGCACCTGTAATCCCAGATACTTGGGAGGCTGAAGCAAGAGAATTGCTTAAGCCCAAGAGTTTGAGGTTGCTGTGAGCTGTGAGGCCACAGCACTCTACCCAGGGTGACAGCTTGAGACTGTCTCAAAAAAAATAAACAAACAAATAAAATAAACTAGAGAGATTCCCATGCTCAATGGCAGAAAAGCAATACAGAAAATTATCCTATACTCCCAAATTAGCTATAAATTTGATGTTATTGAATAAAAATCCCAATGGAATTTTTCATAAAACTTGGTAAACTAAATCTTGTATAGGAGACTAGGGAATGGGCACACAATACTTCAGACCAACCTGCCCTCCAGGGGGCGACAAATAGAACTGCGTGAACCATAAAATGCCTCTAACAAGATATTTAAAAATTACTGCAAGATTCAGAAGAAGATGAAATACCTAGTGAAGTCAGTGAGATCTGTGCCCAGGGTGGCATTTCTTGGTCGTGATGAGGCCCCCCCTTTTGGACTTCAGCCTGGAACTCAAATCATCTTAAACATCCCTAAAATCCCAAACCCTGAAATCACATTCAAATAACTGTAATGTTAAGATGTATTTATCTTTTTTAGATATAAAACATGTCTGTACATTGAAATTCCTCAATAGGTATAAACATTTTATGACAATTTATATATATCAATACATATTTTAATCTAATGATGTACCAATTTAAACTAATTTATGATTGGCCCCCAAATAAAGTATACCAATATCACCACACCTATGCCAGAACTGAGTATTATACTTTTTTTTTTTTTTGAGACAGGGTGTCCCTCTGTCACCCAGGCATCATCACAGCTCTCTGCAGCTTCCAACTCCTGGGTTTAGGCAATCCTCTTGCCTCAGCCTCCCAGAGTGCTGGGATTACAGCCACTGTGCCTGGCTTTGAAAAACAAGTAATTGAAAATAGTGGCTTATTCATGTATTAATCAGAAGTTGACTACCCAGTAAGTGTTCATGGCAGTGCTGGCTCTAGCACCAGTAACCACACTGGAGTTTAGCTCAGATAATCTGTGATTCTCCCCATCCACCTGATTTTCCAGTTTAGGGAGCAGCCATTGCCCATGACCTCATTTCTCTGATGGATCTGAGGAGAGTTACTGATTTTCAGTTTATTCAGCCTTTTTTAAAATTGTGGGGTTAGAAATGATGGGCTCCAGGCACTTTACACATCCAAGTCACTGGTTTTTTTTTTTTTTTGAGACAGAAAAAGTCACCCAGGCTAGAGTGCTGCAGCATCATAGCTCACAGCAACCTCAAATTCGTGGGCTCAAGGAATCCTCCTGTCTTGACCTCCAAGTAGCATGGACTAAAGATACCCACCACAACACTCAGCTAATTTTTCTATTTTTAGTAGAGGTGGGGTCTCCCTCTTTCTCAGGCAGGTCTAAAACTCCTGTGCTCAAGGGATCTTCCCACCTTGGCCTCCTAGAGTGCTGGGACTATAGGCATGAGCTATTGTGCCCAATCCCAAATCATTATCTTTTAGTATTTTATTTTTACATATAAGAATATTCCCTTTATTGTATAATATAAAGTAGGGAACTAATCTTTCATAATGAAAACCTGTGACCTTCTCATTAACCTCTGTGGCAGGCAGCACACTGGATGACCTGCCCACCCAAGAGGAAGCCCTGGGCTGGCTCCTCTGCACACTGAAGCATCCCTCCCCATCCCCCCACCTCCCCACACAGTTGCTATGGCCACCCCATGACCCTTCTCTGTGTCAGTCACTTTCTCTCGTGTCTAATGTTAGTTACTTGTGTTTTTTTCTTGTCTTTATCAGACTTTAAAGAAGCTTTCTATTTGTTTTATCTATTATATATTTTGGTGGGTTTTGTTTTGTTTTGTTTTGTTTTGTTTTTTGTAGAGACAGAGTCTCACTTTATCACCCTCAGTAGAGTGCTGTGGTGTCACAGCTCACAGCAACCTCCAGCTCTTGGGCTTAAGCAATTCTCTTGCTTCAGCCTCCTGAGTAGCTGGGACTATAGGTGCCCAGCTATTTTTTTGTTGCAGTTTGACCAGGGCTGGGTTTGAACCCGCCACCCTCGGTATATAGGGCTGGCACCCTACCCAATGAGCCACAGGCGCCGCCCCATCTCCTTGGTCTTTGACCATTCACAGGTAGGTTACCAAGTTAAAAGCTGTGCTGTCTGCAAATGTCAGCACTGGGGGCCTTGCTATTACTGTGGGTAGGGAGGTATTTCATTATTTAAGCAAGTGTCACATCTCTACATACTGGCTAAATTTGTTTCTTGTAGATACTGCTTTTTAGGGATCTGAAGAGTATATGTTGGAAAGCAAAGTAAATACCCTTCACTAGTGAAGTGCATAATTCATGGCCCAGCTTTACCTGAAATGATACGAAAAGATCTCTTAAGACAGATCAACATGAAAGAAAGCAAGTCAAAGCAGTACCAACTAGGATCTCATGTATTTAAGAACAAAAATATCTGTCAATGTGATATGTACAAATACCTGTATCACATACTTCTAACAGCGTTAAGTTCAAAATGATGTAATTGAATAAAGGTATTCATGTTAAAAGGAAAAAAAGTGAGTAAAATATCACATTTGGGCCTAAGTACACTTGTGTGTTAGGAATCTGGAAATAGGCAGAGTAAAGCTGGGGGAGTTCTTGGTTCTGGGGCGTCTGGGCTGTGCACACATCCTTCTCTGCATGTTCTGTACTGATGATTTTCCAGATGGGAAGGCAGTAGTATTGCATTTTGATTCAAGGAGCAAGAAAGAGAAAATTAAGAAGGAAAGAACTTAGTAAATATGTGAGAATATATTTAGGAATTAAAAAAACACCAAAAATAGGGAGGTGCCTATGGCTCAGTGGGTAGGGCGCCGAGGGTGGCGGGTTCAAACCCGGCCCCTGACCATATACCAAGGGTGGCGGGTTCAAACCCAGCCCCAGCCAAATCACAACAACAACAAAAATAGCCAGGCATTGTGGTGGGCACCTATAGTCCCAGCTACTTGGGAGGCTGAGGCAAGAGAATCGCCTAAGCCCAAAAGCTGGAGGTTGCTGTGAGCTATGTGATTCTGTCTCTACAAAAAAAGAAAACAAACAAAAAAAAAACACCAAGGAGACGGATGGCCCTGACACCCTAGGAGTGGCTGATGGCAGGGCCACCCCTCCACATCCTGTGCCCTCTGTCCCAAATGTCTGTCCCATATGTTAATTCACTCAGTGTCCCCAGCAGGCCACTGGCTCCATCTCAGTAAGCCAGCCTCGGTTGTGCCACAGACCTAGAAGGCCGTGCTCAAGATAGTATACCCAGGAAGGCCGCACTCAGAATAGCACACCCCGGACTGCTGCACTCAGGACAGCACCCAAGATGGCCACACTCAGGACAGTGCACCCCAGACAGTGGTGCTCCGGACAGCGACCCAGAAGGCCATGCTCAGGATAGTGTACCCCAGATGGCCACACTCAGGATAGTGCACCCTGGACGGCCACGCTCAGGAGAGTGCACCCTGGATAGCCATGCTCAGAATAGTATACCCTGGATGGCCGCGCTCAGGATGGCACCCCGGATGGCTATGCTCAGGATAGTGTACCCTAGATGGCTGTGCTCAGGACAGCACCCCAGACGGCCACATTCAGGATAGTGCACCCCAGATGGCCGCACTCAGGATAGTGTACCCTGAACGGCCACGCATAGGATAGTATACCCCAGACAGCCACGCTCAGGATAGTATATCCCAGAAGGCTGCACTCAGAATAGTGCACCCCAGATGGCCATGCTCAGGATAGTACCCTGGACAGCTGTGCTCAGGATAGTGCACCCCAGATGGCTGTGCTCAGGACAGTGTACTCTGGATGGCCACGGTCAGGATAGTGCACCCCAGATGGCCACACTCAGGATAGTGCACCCCAGATGGCCACACTCAGGATAGTACACCCCAGATGGCCACACTAAGGATAGTGCACCCCAGATGGCCACACTCAGGATAGTGCATTCTGGACGGCCACACTCAGGATAGTGCACCCCAGATGGCCACGCTCAGGATAGTGCACCCCAGATGGCCACACTCAGGCCACGCTCAGGATAGTGCACCCCAGATGGCCACGCTCAGGCCACGCTCAGGATAGTGCACCCTGGATGGCCACGCTCAGGATACTGCACCCCGGACGGCCACGCTCAGGTGGCCATGCTCAAGATAGTGCACCCCGGACGGCCACGCTCAGGATAATGCACCCCGGACGGCCACGCTCAGGATACTGCACCCCGGACAGCCACGCTTAGGTGGCCACACTCAAGATAGTGCACCCCGGATGGCCACGCTCAGGATAGCGTACCCCGGATGGCCACGCTCAGGATACTGTACCCCGGATGGCCACGCTCAGGATAGTGCACTCTGGATGGCCACGCTCAGGATAGCGTACCCCAGACGGCCACACTCAGGATAGTGTACCATGGATGGCCACGCTCAGGATAGTGCACCCCAGACAGCCACACTCAGGATAGTGCGCCCCGGATGGCCACGCTCAGGATAGTGTACCCCAGACGGCCATGCTCAGGATAGTGCGCCCCGGATGGCCACACTCAGGATAGTGCACCCCAGACGGCCACACTCAGGATAGTGTGCCCCGGATGGCCACGCTCAGGATAGTGCACCCCAGACAGCCATGCTCAGGATAGTGCACTCTGGATGCCCACGCTCAGCATAGTGCACCCCAGATGTCCATGCTCAGGGTAGTGCACCCCAGACGACTGTGCTCAGGACAGCACCCTGGATGGCCACACTCAGGACAGCGCCCCAGACAGCCACGCTCAAGATAGTGCACCTCAGATGGCTGCGCTCAAGATAGTGCGCTCCAGACGGCCACAACACTCAGTATAATGTACCCTGGACGGCTGTGCTAGGAACATCCACATTGAGGACAGTGAACCCTGGATGCCATGTGCCACTGTCACTAACTCACCAGGAGCGTTGCTCATGCAGCATTTTTTGAGAATAATCACATTTTTAAGAGGCCAAGGGAGAGGGCAAAGCCTATAACCAGGCAGTGAGCAGCTCAGGAAGGAGTTCCAGGCAGCCATGGAGAGAAAAGAGGACTAGGAGCCTGTCCTGCCTCTTCCCAGCCCAGAGTGTGCTCTGCGCCCCATGGTCACCAGGCACCGGTGGCACCTGCAGCTTCCAGGGTGGAGCTAGCCACAGCCATGTCTCAAAGTAACACTGGCACTGACAACTGATGCCCACTGGCAGCCTGGAAACACGAAGGGCCCCCTAGCCTTTCCTGCCAAAAACATCACATTTAGTTAAAATAAAATCCTGATCTCCAACACTATGACCTTTCTCCAGAGACATGCGCCACACACCTGCCTGTCTGGGCATGTCCACCAACCCAGAGCAACACAGCACATGAACAGCCTAGACCAGACCCAGATGGTTCCAGATGCTCCTGAGCAGCTGCCAGGCACCAGGGAATCCCTGGCAGCAGGAATGCCCATCTCAGCACAGGGCCCCTGCCACACACAGGGGGAGGCTTCCAGCAAACCTCCTGTGCATATGGGCCCTGCCTTCCCAGCGCTGACATGGGTGGTGTTTCTGAGAGGCAGAAATCGCTCCTGACAAAAAGCCAGTTCCCTTTGAACACATCCCAGGAAGGAATAAAGACATTAACTTTCTTAAAGCTGAAAGCTGGAGCACCACTTGTAAGTCATCTGGTGACAAAACGGGAGGCAAGAAGGAGGCTCCTCCACGTCACTAAAGCAGAGCTGGTCTCGGGAAAAACCTGTGCATATTATCTGGGTCTCACTGCCAGGACAGCCGGAAGGAGGAATTTGGTGCTGAAAAAAGAAACCAACACGTTCTTTAGTTCAAGAACTGATAGTATTTTTTGCTAATGACAAAACTAAGCTTTTAAGCAAAAATTAGAACTTTGGAAAACATGTATTTATGATGTGAGCTTGACAAATTCCCCAAACTTTAAACCTTTCTGACAAGATTGGTGGTGATGTTAACAAATGTAATTTTTAAATGTTTTATAACAAATGTGTCAACATTCAGAAGACCTGCATAATTCAGCCAACTAACACTTTCCCAGTGAGGGAAGCGTGACGGGCATGTGGGTGCCGACTTGAACAGTGGAGCTGTGGCAGCTACACCAGCGTCACAGAGGGAAACATCCATCATGTGGTTTCACAATCATCTAAAAGCCATTAAATTCTCCTCCATTCTCTAATGCACATGTGGGTGAGGTAGGATTTTATTTTATTGTATTTTTTTTTTAAGAGACAGAGTCTCACTTTTTCACCCTTGGTGTGAGTGCTGTGGCATCACAGCTCACATCAACTGCCAACTCCTGGGCTTAGGTGATTTTCTTGCCTCAGCATCCTGAGTAGCTGGGACTACAGGCACCTGCCACAACGCCCAGCTATTTTTTGTTTCAGTTTGGCTGGGGCTGGGTTCAGACCTACCACCCTCAGTGTATGGGGCCAGTGCCTTACCCACTGAGTCACAGGTGCTGCCTGAGGTAGGATTTTCTTCATGTGCTTCACCAGCTTGTCACCGCAGAGAGGACACATTAACAGGTGAGAAGTCAGTTGCCACAAGGAGACTTAGAGAGATATGAGACACGCCACTATCTCAATGACTTTTGTTTAGCAAAAGGTAGTTATATAATTCATAAAAAACACTAGCATGTGATGGGTGTGCTTTTTAACCAACAAATATATTTGAGGTGAACCACAAAAACAAAAGTCATTTAGGGTCCTCAATAATTCCAGAGTGCAAAGGGTGTGTGATCACATGCATGGTCCCTGGGGGGCCAGAGTTAGCACCACCTCTGGGTATGTCTGAGAGTGTTCCCACCAGATGTCAGGACTTGAATAGCACTGGATGAGGCAGACACCCCACACAGTCCTGAGCCTGAGCAGAAGGGGAGGGCTGGGTTGCACTTCCCAGCTGGTTGCTGAGGAGGACGCCATCTCCCCCCATGTGCTCCTTGCCCTTAGGCCTTTGGGCTCAAACTGGAATCGATACCACTGACCCTCCTGGGTCTCCAACTTACAGACAGTGGATCTGGGGACTTCTCAGCTTCCTAATCACATGAGTTGATTCCTCATTTTACACACACACCCTAATAGGGTATGAGTCCAAAACTTTTCAGAATCACTGCTTCACGAAAAGTGTGTCGCTATTTTTCTTGGCGTCACACCATTTTAATCCATTCCCTTTGCAGAATAAGAACCTGAGCCACAGAGAATTAAGAAGCTGCTGGCATCAGCTGGTGTCCCTCCTTTCTGATGAGACCCACAGGAGACACTCAGCCTGTCTGCAGAGAGGTGTCTGGGGCTGGTGCTCAGCCAGGTGGTGTGGGATACAGACCCAGCCCACTCAGGGCCTGGATGAAGGAGCTAAGGTTTACATGCCAGCCCCCTGTTCCATGCCCTGAGGATAAAAATTCATTCACTGAGGGGCAGTGGATGCAGTTTCCTTCAGCCTCACTGTGAGGGAATGGGAAGGCTACTGGACTCCAGGCTGCACCTGAGGTTTTCACTTGTAAGTGAGAAGCAACCCCAGCACTACATCCCAACTCCATGTCCCAACTCTGCTGTCACAGGAAGACACCGTTAGTGCCCCAGCAGCAGCAACTTAAAAGGAGACCCTGGAAGGCTCTGAGTCAAGGAGTGAGTGGGCCCTGATTCACCTACTGTTGAATGCCACCCAGAGACTTACTTTTTTCTCTGTAAACACCATGTACCATACTCCTAGGGAAAGAATATTCTGCATCTATCCAAAAGTTATTTTCCTCAAAGCTCCTCTGCATGTTCAGGGGTTGGGGACATGGCACCAAGAGCATAGTGCAGCTGCCACATGCATGCATGCAGGCCTCAGGATGAGTCACTGTCTGCAGCACTAGCACTGTGCCTCCCTACTGGGAGGGGTGCCGAGGACAGCATCACCTGAATGTGTGTAGCTGTCCTCAAACTACAGCCTGTGGGCCACATGTGGCCCACCTAGGACATTTATCTGGCCTGCCAGGTGGTTTTGCTGCTGCTGCCTTAGCAGCCAATTCGTCCCGGGGCCCGCAGTCCGGCCCTCCAACCGTCTGAGGGACAGTGAACTGGCCCTCTGTTTAAAAAGTTTGAGGACCCCTGCTTTAGAGGATGTCAGGGGAGCAGGGGTGGTCCAGCCGCCATTTCAGCCCATCCCACCAGTCAGCAAGCCCCCTCGACCCCTGTGAGGACCCTATGCTTTCCCTCCCTACAACACACCTCACGTGTTGGCAGCCACAATGGCACAATTCCCAAGCACAGTCACAAGTTGAGAGTGGAGTCGAGGACATTGGCTGTGAGCACAGAGGTTCTGGGAGAAAGACGGAGCCCACCCTTCACTGCAGCTGCACACAGCCCAACTCACTGCCTTACAGAGACTCAGAGTGACTTCCTTTGAAGACAAACCCCACAACACACACTTCAGAGTATATCACGTGCTCGCTACCCTAAGGGTGTACTTGCTGGCCCTTTCACAAGGGTCAGTTTCCCACAGTGTGGAAACTCACTGGTATACCAGACGTTCCTGAATCTGACAGTGAAGGCAAGTTTGGTGCAGAGAAGGGATTGGGAATGTCATCTTTGTAGTTACGTACATAATCTTGAAAGGACATCACACATAAGACCATGAGGTTAAGACCAAGGTAATTGCCCTGTGATGTCTTCCCTCAGGGTAAATGCCAGCACTGCAGCCATCCTCAAATGGGGACCTTTGGCTCAGCGCCTGTGGCTCAGTTGGCTAAGGCACCAGCCACGTACACCTAAGGTGGCAGGTTCAAATCCCCAGCCCGGGCCCGCCAAATGATTGCTGCAACCAAAAAATGGCTGGGTGTTGTGGCGGGTGCCTGTGGTCCCAGCTACTTGGGAGGTGGAGGCAGGAGACTTGCTTGAAGCCCAGGAGTCGGAGGTTGCTATGAGCTGTGATGCCATGGCACTCTACCCAGGGGGACAGCTTGAGGCTCCGTCTCAAAAAAAAATGGGGACCTTCTTCCCAGTAAAGTCACCAAAGGGAGGCACCAGTGGCCTTGGCAGCCAACGTGGGGTGGTGTGGACTCTCCCAGGAAGTGGAGGGAAAGGACAGAGTGACAGGACACTCGGGCTCCTCCAGATTTACCCAGCCCTTTCACAACCAAAAGAATCCACACAAATGCATATTGAAAGCCACAGTGAAGTCACGTGCCATGGAGCTGATTTGTGTTTACTGCTGTGGAATTGAGACTTGAAATAGAGGAATAAAATAAAAAGTGGTGCCGGTGGGACAGGATGGCTCAGCCTGTAACCCCAGCAATCCTGGAGGCTATGGCAAGAGGATCACTTGCTTGTGCCTAGAAGTTGGAGGTTGCTGTGAGCGAGGATGCCAATGCACTCCTGCTGTCTCAAATAGAAATAAGGCTCTGTGCCTGGAGCACAATGGTTATAGCACCAGCCAAATGCACCAAGGCTGGCAGGTTCAAACTTGGCCCCAGCCAGCTAAACAATGACAACTGCAACAACAACAACAACAAAAAAAAAAGCTGGGCCCTGTGTCAGGCACCTGTAGTCCTAGCTACTTGGAAGGCTGAAGTAAGAGAATCACTTAGGCCCAAAAGTTTGAAGTTGCTGTGAGCTGTGATGCAACAGTACTCTACTAAGGGCAACATAGTGACACTCTGTCTCAAAAAGGAAAAAAAAAAGAAAAAAAATATATAAATAAGTAAAATCAGTACCCTCCAGTGTTATTCACATTGTACTGCTACTTCTAGGTTCTGAAGTATGGTCTGGAAGAACCAAAGCGGCTCTCCCCCCACTCCCAAATCATGAACATAGATGAAATTTACAATAGTTTTAGGCCTAGCAAAAATCCCTATGGATTCTGATTAAAGACGGGTGGATTGACGAGTGGCATTTGCCTTTGCTACCCTCAAGTCCAGTGAGAGGAAGAGGTGCTTTCCAAAAGGCAAGGAGGAGAGAAAAAGCACCCACACCCTAAGGGGCAGAGCAGGTGGCACGTTCTGCCTGCACACACCAGAGAAAGCTGGGTGCAGGCTGGCTTGGGGGCCAGGCCATGTCACAGGGACAGGACCTGGCAGCACCAGTCACTCAGAGAATCAAGTTGGGGTCAAGAGTCTGTCAAGAAATAGTACGACTGGCTTGTAAGGAAACACAAAGTAGAGTGTTTCTCATCTGCCACGTCAGCAAAAATCCCAAACTTCAAAACGTGGGTCAGCAAGGATGCAGGATATGGGAACTTCCCAGATAGGAACTGACTCACCCACCTCTCCTCAGGACCCAGCCCCAGCCCCACACCCCACAGCATGGTGGAGGGAAGACGGCCTATGGAGGGCTGGCTGAACACCTGCCATCTTTGAATAGTCCAGGGTGAAGGCCAGGAAGCCCTCTGTGTGCTGCTGTGATGTGGTTACAGAATTTATCAAGCTAAGAACTAAAAAATGGGTGAAGTGCATCTAGTATGTACCAGTTAGTTAACTAAGAAAGAGGGCATCAGCACAACACAAACTTGTTTATTTTTTAATAGAATAAACATAAATTTTAAAAAATTATTTATTTCGGAAACGAGGAAATATGTATTCTTTGTATATACCTTTTTTGGCAATTTTACTTTTGACATCATGCAAATATAATTATAAAAATATAGACAGGTTTTTAAAAGGCTTACAAACTGATAATAAAATTAAGCAAATATATGATTATATGTACAGTTGGGAAGAAACTCACACCCCCTAACAGGATATACCTAAGGGCAAAGGAGCTGCACCAGAATTGGAAGCTGTTCTCAGGAGCCGCAGAAGCTTGGCTGTGATTCCAAGAGAGCTGAGCTCAGCTGGTCAAGCCACATGAGTTATCGCACTGGTGCTGAGAACCCAGACTCTTCTTTTGGATATAAGAACATAAACACCTTCAGAAGTAAGTTAAAATCCTGAAGTCCTAGATTTGAACTAGAATGATCAGTTCATGTTTACCCCCCCAATTATAAATGATCATGTACAAGGGCTGTCTGTAAAGTACCTGGCCACATGGGTCTCTTGAATTTCATCTTCTAGAAACAGCCCATTAGCAGCTCTCTCTGCGAGGCCAGGCCATGCCCTCAAGGCCACTCTCCACTCTGGAAACATCCCAGATGTACCCGGGACCTATGACATAGAAGCAGGGCCTCCCAGGACTGCAGGCAGGGGCCAGGGTCGAGGACCCAGCCGAGCAGCCACACACCCAGGAGTGCAACAACTGCCAGGGCCTGAAACACACCAAATGATTATGCTTGTAAAGTTCATCAGTACACGCTTTGGGAAGATTTTCGTTATTCTGAACACTGGTGAATAAAAGGGAAGATGAGCGTATTTCCCTCCTTTTCTATGCAATGTGCACGGGAGAGTCATCCAGCCAAACTCTCTGAGTGATGGAGAAGAAAGGGATACTAGGGGCAGGGCTAGGGATTTGCAATCCCTGGACATTACAGACCTACAGTGACCGTGTCCCAGAGAGGCCTGAGGGACCACCAGCTCTGCCAGGAGGGGCCTATACAGAGACAAACCTGAGTTTGATCCCTGAGAGCTATGACTAGGCTAAGACCCAATACGTGCCAAGAAAACAGAGACAGAGAAACATGTTAACTGATACTGCAAGGAGGCAGGATAGAAAACAGTGCATAGAACAAGTACAACGTCTCAGATGGGGACGACCTGGAAGACACAGACACTCAACGTGGAGCCTCACCTAGAGCCTTGGGTGAGCTAACACACTATAGGAACACACCCACTGGAGAATTTGAGAGTCAGGTCACTCTGTCACCCAGGCTACACTGTAGTGGTATCAGCCCAGCACATAGCAACCTCAAACTCCTGGGCTCAAGTGATCCTCCTGCCTCAGCCTCTTGAGCAGCTGGAACTACAGGCACCCATCACCATGCTTGGCTAATTTTTCTTTTTAGTAGAGATGGGTCTCACTTGTGCTTAAGCTGGTCTTGAACTCCTGAGCTCAAGTGATCCACTTGCCTTGCCTCCCAGAGTGCTGGGATTACAGGTTTGAACCACCGTGCCCAGCTGATATTGCCCAGTTTTTATCATGATTATCTACTAGCCTAAGTAACACCTTGCTTATATAACATTTTTAGGTGTGGTAATGACATTATGGCTGTTTTTCTGGGATATTTGAGACCTGCTTTGAAATAACACAGAGTTTGGGCCATGGATGAGAGTACAAATAAAACAAATCATCATGCAGCTGACCAGAGCTCCCCACGATGAAACCCAGGAGCAAGCAGATGGGCAGACAGCTCGTGCCCTGCAGTAGGCGGCACATGTAGGCTGCACTCTGAGGGTGCAGAGGCCCACCCAAGATCAGGCCCAACACTGTCTCCCCTCACTCAGCACCTGGGCTAACACTCTCCAGGCAGGCTTGTGAATAGCACCTGTGAGACCCAGAGTTCACCTGCTTCTCAGTGCTCCAACCTCAAAGATGAACAGAGATGAAGAGCCTGGGACAAGGCCATGTGAAAGCAGTGAGAGGATAACAGATGTCCCTGGGAGAGAGGACAGACAAAAAAGGAGGGAGGATAGTAAGGCAGTCAGAGACACAACCTGTGAAAACCTGTGAGAGAAAGCAGAGACAGGAGCAGGTACTGAGTGGCCCGCATGGCCCTGCCAGGCACACCCAGGACATGCAGGCTGGGGTCAGGGAAAGGACCTCAAAGTTTCACAGAAGGGTGGGGGATCAGGCCTTGGAACAGCAGGGGCTCCTCAGCTGCTGAAAGACAGACCTAGAATTCTATATCCAAACTGGTGCACTAGTTTGATTTCCAACAGTAAGGATTTCCCAGAATTAACTTTCCATGACCCCTTTTCCCAGTGCTCCACCAAAACAAGGAAATAGAATAAGAGAGTCCTCTAGGAAACAGTGAAACCGAGTAAGAGAAAAGCGACTTCTGCTTCTGCTTGTGACAGGAGGAGAAGGGCTGCACTCACCCACCCTGCCACCAGCCGGAAAAACGGATAGAGGACACTAACATGGGACAGCAATCAGCGGTCTGCCTGAGACATCTCCAGGCACAGCCTGAGAGCCCTGTTGACTGGGAGATGGAGATGCTCACAGGGGACCCTGAGGCAGCTGGCAGTACAGAGTGTATCCCAGAAAGGATGCTGAGAACCCAAGCAGGGGTCAGACGCTGGGGCAGCACGAGTGCAATTCCACAGGGTCAGATTTGGAGAACAAAACAAAACATGACCAGATGCTGTAAATGGAACAGCTCTCGAGCTCACAGGTATGGAAACCCCAGTGAACCAGGGCCAAGTCCTCTGTCACTCTCCAGCAGAGAACACAGAGGGCCCACGTGTGGCAGCACCCAACATGTGTAAGAACAGTGTGGAGGCGCCTCAAAAACTGAAACACAGAACTGGCATGATCCAGAAACCCCATTCCTGGGTACATGTCCAGAAAAACTGAAAACAGGATGTCAGAGAGGACCCACCATCACACTTACGGCAGCATCACTCACAGGTCAAGGTGTGACCACCTCCAGTGTCCCTGCACAGATGAAGGATTAACAGGATGTGGCACTGACAGTGGAGTATTACTCAGCTCTAGAAAGGAAGGACATTGGCACCAGCTAGGACATAGAACCCTTGAAGACTTGTGCTAAGGGAAATGAGCAGCCACAAAAGAACAAGTGCTTACAAGTCTACTTCATGAGGCCAGTGGTCCTCAACATTCCTAAGGCCACAATGTACTTCCGTTGTTAAAAAGGGGTTGTGACCCACAGGTTGAGAAATGCTGCCTTAGACTGTCAGACTCAGAGATAGGAAGATGGTGGGGACTTGGGGCTGGGGAGCTGGTATACAATATGGATAAAGCTTCTATTTGGGAAGATGAGAAAGCTCTGGAGATTGGGGTGGTGACAGCTGTGCAACAGTGGAACAGCACTGGCGTTGGAGATGAAACACTGCAGACCTTCTTGGGTAGAAGCACAAACTAAAACTTCTAGTGCCCAGTGGCACCCAGTGCAAGATACAGTTCTGGGGTCAGTTTCAAGTTCTCCCAAAGATACTAGGGGTTTAAACCATGCAGGGGGATACCAACATGGCAGCCAGAGCAACAGTCATCACAGCCCAATTCCAGACAGCATGTTAGAATGGTATGTGTTTTTTTTTTTTGAGACAAGTCTCAGGCTGTCACCCTGGGTAGAGTACCATGGCATCATAGGTCACAGCAACTTCCAACTCTTGGGCTCAAGTGATCCTCTTGCCTCAGTTTTTCTATTTTTAGTAGAGATAGGGTCTTGATTTTCTCAGGCTGGTCTTGAACATGTGCGCTCAAGTAATCTACCCACCTTTGCCTCCCAGAGTGCTAGGATTATAGGCATGAGCCACCGCACCCGACCCAGGTACGTCTTTTCATGGGTCCTGTGATGCCTTCACTGGCACCTTACTGGAAGTTCCTAGACACATCACTGCACATAGGTACATGAGGTCGTGAATGTGGTCTTTATTCAGGGTGGACACAAACCCAGCTATAAAATCACAGACATTATTTCTTTTTTTTTTTTTTTGAGAGAGAGAGATAGCCTCATTTTGTCACCCTGGGTACAGTGCCATGGCGTCACAGCTCACAGCAACCTCAAAACTCTTGGGTTCAAGCAATTCTCTTGCCTCAGCCTCCCAAGTAGCTGGGACTAGAGGTGGCCACCACAACACTTGGCTATTTTTAGAGACTCAGGCTGTTCTTGAACCTGGGAGCTCAGGCAATCTGCCCACTTCAGCCTCCCAAGTGCTGGGATTACAGGCCTGAGCCACCAAGCTCAGCCAGAGATGGTATTTCTGTGAAAAAAGCAGAGAATGAATTGGAAACCAGTAATCTCTCCCTCACATTTTCAATTAATTGCCAATCTTAAATAAGTTGTATTTTCAAAATTAGGTGAATTAAGCCACAATCTTATTCCAACCCCCACCTTCTATTTCTCACATCCCTTGGCAAAACCTTACCCTGAACGCTCACAGCTAAAATAAGTAGTCTATTTCTTGTACCTTCTAAGAGAAACACAGGCCTGGCACTGAAACAGTGGCATTTCTTTATGCTTTTATTCAGGGGCTGAGGATTACAAAAGCAGCATGAAATTTAAGCAGCACTGATTCCCACTCGGCTATAAGGTGGTCCTGGGGCTGGCGGCCTGCAGATCAGCCATGACTTGGGGTCTGTGGTTAACAGGCCAAAAACATGCTACGAGAAGCTCTCAGGACATAAAAACAGTGGTTCATCAGTTTGAACAATAAAATTTCAGTGTCTCAAGTACTTATAGCCATGGGGCCCATGTGGCATCCAGGAGAGGCCATAGGAAGAACAGAATGAATCTGCTGAGGAAACTGTTGGGATGCTCTCCCCTGCTGCAGCACACAGGCTCCACCCTCCTACCCCTCAGGCTACGGCATCCCCTTCTCATCACAGCAGACACAAGAGAGGCCAGCAGCCAGGAACGAGCTTTTGTTGCTCAGAGGAAACACATACCAGCATTTTTAAATAAAGCACACAAACTGATACTGTCATTACTTTATTACTCAGAGCTTGCAAGAAATATATATATAAAATTCATTTTAAAAACACCAGTTTAAAAAAAAAAAAGGTCCCTTTTTCCTTTGTATCATGGACTTCTACACTGACAGCTGGGGCCCTTATATTAAATACCTTACTCATTTATATAAATACCTGGGGCACCAGGCAGACACTGAAGGCTGAGCTCTCTACTCACACCCCGCAGAAAGCCCCAACTTTCCCTTATGGGTCTCATCCACAAGGAGAACACGCATGTGCTTCCCTGCCAGAGTTCTTTCCCGATCCATACGTGTCTGAGACGCTGGCTTGGTTATGAATTCAGAAGCTCTCGTAAAACTCTTGTTGATGCCTCGTAGAGAGATCTGAAACACAAAGAAACGCTTAGTTCCAAGAAAAGTGACCAAATTATCAAGTGCACGTTTTCAAAAATATAATCTAAAAATGGTTTGCAACCAGATGTGCCTAAAAAGAAAGTTAAAATAGTCTGTTTCACTAATAGCTCCTCAGGTAAAAAGTAGTGAGAATCCCTAGGTGCCACAGCATGAGCCTTGGCACTGGCATGCAGACTGCACTGACCCATGGGCCGAGGCTGTGACTGGGGTCATGCAGCATTCCTGCCTCTGGCATTACCCCTGCAGTGTGCCGGTTTCATCTCACAAATCGTCACTGGATAGCTCTTACAGGCAGCATGTCACTGTTCTTTCAGATTTAAATACATATTTTCAGAGTTTCTTTTTCCGAGTTTTTTTTTTTTTTTTTTTGAGACAGAGCATCAAGCTGTCCCCCTGGGTAGAGTGCTGTGGCATCACAGCTCACAGCAACCTCCAACTCCTGGGCTCAACTGAGTCTCCTGCCTCAGCCTCCTGAGTAGCTGGGACCACAGGCGCCAGCCACAATGCCCGGCTATATTTTTTGGTTGCGACTGTCATCATTGTTGTTTGGCGGGCCTGGGCTAGATTTGAACCTGCCACCTTGGGTGTACATGGCTGGTACCCTAGCCACTTGAGTCACAGGCGCCAAGCCCTTTTCCCCAGTTTTAATGTTCAATAACCCCTATATGGTTCCAACGCTTATCCTCAGAGAGGGGAAGTAGATAAGCTAATCTCTGAATTTCCCAAACACAAATGTCGACTTTCTGCCCCACAACCAGCACAGCTAGACTTTGAACTGATGATACTTATTTCACCACCTTCTCATGCCCAGCATTGCATGTGGGAAGACCTGTCCATCCAGAGCCCTGTGGAGACTGGCTACTCTGCCCAGGAGAGCTCTGTCTAAGGTAAACACACTTCATGTTTTCGAGTCATCACATTAAAAGAGTAGTGAAGTTCATCTTAGTATATAGGTGGCCACTTAAACAGTACACGAACTTTATGGCCACCTTGGATTTTACTTAATCCTGTTATGTCCAAAACACACCAAGAAAGACCAAAACACACACCAATATTTCAGTATTAAACATTCTTGAAATATTTTACCTTCTTTTCAGAACCTGTGCCCCATCTCTGCAGCTACTGCATTGGCTGGCTATACCAATTTATCCCTGGAATTTAGGAACATTACCCTAAACCATTTATATTTGGTATTTCTTCATCAGTATCATCCAGAATTAGTGAAAGAAAAATAAGAGCATCTTTGAAAGTATGTATTCCTTCAGCTCTGAGAGACTCTGGCCACCGCGTGCCTGACCCTGCAATGCTGGCTGTGCCTCTACCTGCTCGTCTCCCTTTGGTGCTAGTATCCCTGTGCTGGTGGTATCCTTCTCCTGCATGACCCTCAAGCCACCTGGGCCCTGGCTGTCCAGGGGACCCTGTCTCTAGTGTCCTTCTGGCACCTCAACACTAGGCCATCTCCTGGACTGCAAAGCCCCTCATCACCACCTATCAGCAGTTCTCCCTGCTCCTCGATCTGTGGGTGCACCTGTGTCCTCAGGTGGGCACGACAGCACAGGTGCGTAGAGAACACCATGCACTGGCAGGCAAGACGGCTGGCCCTGAAGTGAGGCAGGAGATGCCAGGTGTCCACAGACCTTTACCTTGCTGGAAGTTAGGAGGCTAGAACCCTCACCAGGGCCTGTTTCACCGGGCTTCTGCCAGGCCCTATGTCCCTGGAGAAGAGTGTTCTGTCCACACTCCAGTTTCCACCTATGCTGGCACAGCACCAGCAATCACTGGACTTAAGGCAGAGGGGAAATCTTTGAAACTCTAAACCTTAAAAGAAAAATGTTACATTATCTTGCCAAAAGTGCACTAGTCCTTGATATCCATGGGGGAGGCGTCCAGGAATGCCACGGATCCTGGAATCCACAGGGGCTCAAGGTCCTCACATAAAGCAGCATGATGTCTGCAGGGGACCAGGCACATCCTCCCCATGCTGCTCAAGCACCTCTAGTTACCTGTAGCACGGTAGGCAGCACAAAGGTACCCAAGTAGCTGTTACACTGTGTTGCTCAGAAAGTGATGAGAGGCCTGTGTGACTCAGCACGGACACAACCACCCACTGTTTTCCAAACATTCTGGATCCCCGGGTGGCTGAATCCGCAGATGAAGCAGCCACGGACATAGAGCACTGACTGCCCTTACTAACCATGTGGTAAGTGGGCAGCCATGAATGCTGACCTAAGCCTAGCCTGGCAAGAGTAATGACTATTTTCCACTCTCCTTGGGCAGATGAGGTAATGGAGACCAAGGTGGTCTGGGTTAGACCCTGCTGTGTGTCTTCTGACCATGGAACCCAGGGTGGGACACATTGTGTGGGCAGAGGAATAAGAACCATTAATGAACAAAGTGAGCACCCAGGATTTTGGAGCTAGAAGGGAAAGGTCAGGGCACTCTGCACAAGCATGTCCCCCTGAACCCTAGAGCTATAAGGTGTGTCCGATACAACACTGCTCACACCCACAGTCTGTGCCAGGATAGGGTCACCTGCTAACCTGCTATGGCCGCAGCCAGAGAAAGGAAGGCAGAAATGACGTATTTATTAAAGAACAGCTTATGAACAAGTTTTAATTATCTGTACCAAATGCCATTAGGTATTAATGACAAAAACAAGTGGCAGCATAAGCCATTAAAAGCATCCAACCCCAAATTCATGTAAAAAAGAAAAACCTACTAAAATCCTATAAAGTAGAATAAAATAAAGTGGTGCCACTTGTCAGTACTTGGTGACAGTCACGGGCCACGTCCCAGGGAGTTCTCCTCACCCTTGAGGCCATAATAAGGGATTACATAGGGGACCACATGTCTCACCGTCAGAGCCGCCTGCATGTCGGGGACCCTGTCATCACATCATTAGATTTACATATTGGCTAACTAATATTGGCAAGTGATTTGCTTGTAATATGATTATAGTTCATTGCCTTAACGGGAAAAATTCATGAAGTGACACAAATCTTAAACATTTATACTTCTATAATCTCACATTGCCAATCTATTACTATCTTCATACTATTTACAAAAGAGATAAATTTCACACACTTGACATTTACAAGCAGCAGTGCATTGGCTAATGCATGTTGTTTCTCCTGAGAAAACAAGTCCCATTTACAACATGCTATACTGGGGGAGGCAAGTAAAAAGCAATCAAATGCAATTTTTATTTGGCACCCAACAGACTAGGCCACAAAATACCAACCAACCCTGTTGGAGAGAAACCTAGATTAGTTCTGAAGAAAATGTTCACCTCTAAATTAATGGCCCACTGCCTAGAATATTAACTGGAAAGGGTTCCCAGAGTCTTTCCTTGCCTTTATGTTATTAGTCCAATACTCAATCAATAATATTTAAAAATACAGTCTTAAATTCTAATTGTTTATCTCCCATTAGGTTGATTTTTGTTTCACTGATCTGACAGATTATTTTAGACACTGGTTTCTGTACAGTTTGCCTCTTGCATATTTAAGTAAGAAGCCAAGATTTATTATCTAAGATGCTTCCCCCTCAAAGGGAAGAACTCTTTTTCCAGTTCAGCAGAACAAATGGCAGGCAGGGGGCAGAACAGGGGAGAAGGGAACATCCACCTCCCAAGTCTGTTTTTGTCAAGGCTTCTGGTTCCCAGTGGACCTTCTGGACCCGTCTAGACTTTCCCTTCCCAGAATGCATTGGGTCCCCTCCATCTATACCCCCACACAGCACGCTCCTGCCCAGCGAGTGGCCCTACCAACATCACCCCCAGCAAGGAGAGGCTGTGCCATGCTGGGATGCCTGCGTTGTGAGTGTGTCCAGTGAAACAGACAGTGTGCCACTCTGCCAGTCTTTAAGTGTCTATGATGCCACTTACACTGCCATGTTTTCTGAAACACATAAACATTCCCGTCATCCCCACAACAGATCACTGCCCTAAAAACAAGTTCATAAAAACGTAGTCTGTTGGGTTTCTTTCTAAAATACACAGTTGCAAATCCTAACCTCATTAAAAGCAGCACAGCAGCTCATACCCGCAGTCCCAACATTGAAAGGTTGAAAGAAGAGGATCTCTTAGACCAGGAGTCTGAGGTTGCTGTGAGCTATGTTGATACCTCCATACTCTTGCCTGGTTGACAAGAGTGAGATTCTGTCTCCAAAAAAAAGAAAAGGAATAAGCTGCCTGACTAAATGCATCTCCTTCACTCATGCACTAGAAGCCTAAGCTCAGCTCTGCTCTAGTGCCCAGCTTGATGCCTGCCAGCAGGATGGAGGGTCCCAAGGGGCCCCATATCCTCCAGGAGACCCCACAGCACAAGGGCACTGGATCTCAGCCAGACAGGAAGCTGCAGGTTTTGAGCCTGTTCCCTGGGTGAGGGGTGCTTATAAGGTCCCAAGAAGAGCCCTGATTTCACACAGAGGGCCAGACCCCAGCCCGGGGTCTCCTGGGCATGTTGTACCCTGAGACTAGGGGCTTGGTTTACCCTTCAGGGCCTTCTCTTTCACCAGCCAGGTGCACACCAGGTCAACCCCTGAGAACCTTGACTGTGAGCCTCCCTGCACATGCTATGGCCCCACCCCTCCCTGGAGCTCAGAAACACGCAGGAAAACACCTACAGAAAGAGAGCTAGAGCTGTGAGCTCAGCGCTCAAGAAACTGCCTTCCCGGGAGGAAGCCCAGCAGAGGCAGAGTCACTGCACAGAAGAGCAGGTTGGCTCATCTGGCGCAGGCAGCAGCTCTCAGGTCATCTCAGGTGAAAGGCACCAACAGCAGAGCCACGAGGTGAGACCACCAATCCTCACCAGGACAACTAGACAAACTCACAAGCATGAAAACACAAAGACACACAAGCCTCCCCATAGAACAAGGGACAGAATATCAGTAAATCATAGAAGGGTTGCAGCAACACAATCCCCAACCCTAACAGACCACATCTCCCAGGGCCCAGGGTGAGTCTTAGCAGAGTAGGCTCACAAAAGGCCAGAAGGGACAACCAAGGCCAGGGCGGAGGCACCACGCAAGCGCCACACAGCCAGGTCAGCAGCAGCACTGCTGCCCCATATAGACCACACTTCTCCATCTGGGTGGTTACAACCCATTTGGCAGGGCAGATGCTATTCACATACTTCTCCACATATGTAATACTTCAATGACTAAATTCTATTCTATTAAAATTAATAAAAAGTAAAAGAAAACCATGAACTACTTAATGTTAATAATTTGAAGATCTAGATTAATGCATAATTTTACAAGAAATTATAAACTACCAAAATTTATGCAGGCAGTCATTATAATCGGACTAACAGCATAGAAGGAAAGGGAAACACTAACGAAGTCATAAAGGCTGACCACTGGGCCCGCTGACCCCCAGCTCAGACAAAATCTCACCAGCAGTGAAGATGGAGAAGGGACCAGTGTTAGCTGAGAACGGCATACACATGACTCTCGCTAAGAATCAAAACCAAACGAGAACTATGCAATCTTATAAAATGTCTCAAACAAAATACCAGCAAAGAAGATTCAAAACTTCATAGTAAAATAATGTAACTTTCAGTTCAGCTTGCAAGGAACGTAGAAATTGCTACTAGGTTGAAAAACTCAAAAGCAGATCAGAGCAAGACCACAGAGCAGACCCTAAGCCACTCCAGGGAGTATGGCCAGGAAGGAAACCTGACCCTTGACTGACAGAACGAGGAGGCTGGGAGCAGATAGCCTGAGCAGTAACAACTCCAGGGCACAGAATCACTGGCCCACTTGTCCGCGGGATGCACCTCCAGCAGCTCAACTTGATGCTCACATTAACTATTGGGGGATCTCTCAGGCTCCGGCTGTGGAGCGAGAGGGAATCTCCCTGAAACAGGCCCAACCACCTGTTCCTGCATGACCCCCTTGAGAGGAGCTGCTGTCCAGAGCTCAACTAGTGGTCAGAACCCTGTGACCCAGCAGAAGTGGACACCGACACAGCTCCTCTGGGTGGTGGCTTAGGCCACGGAGAAGCAGGAGTAATGCCCACAGTCAGGGCACAGGCTCGAGAAGACAGAGACCTGGACACAAGACACCCCCCAGCATCCCCCCACAACACTGAAGGTCCCTCTGCCCCAGGGCCTCTTACCTGGACACTATGCCCAGCTTCACCTAAAGGCAAAGATGACAGGTCAGGCATGAGGCTCATACCTATAAGCCCAGCACTTTGGAGGCCCAGGCAGGAGAATGATTGGAGCCCAGGAGTTCAAGACCAGCCTGGGCAACACAGCAAGACCCTGTCTCTATAAGAAATAGAAAACTTAGCCAGGCATGGTGTTGGGCACCCCCAGTTATTTGGGGGACCAAGGTGGGAGGATCACAGGACCCAATAGCCCCACTAAATCTAACTACCAAGGGCCAAGATATGTCCCATACCCAGCCCCGCTAAATGTAACTACTGAGGGCCAAACACGTCCCAGACAGATGTTCCAGACACGCTAAATGTAACTACCAAGCCTACCAAGCCCGCTAAATGTAACTACTGATTTACTAAATGTAACTACTGCAACTATATAGACCCCTAGACAAAAAGCCTACAGACAGAGAGGGGGAGAGAGCACTTTTCTCTCCTAATTTGAGTTTTCTCTCTCTGCCAGGAGCTCTGTATTCTTTTCTGTAAAGAAATCCTGTCTTACCACTGATCTGTGGTCCGTGGATTCATTCTTCAAATCACGGAGACAAAGAACCTACTGAGGAGCAAAATTCCAGTATCATATTTGGGGGCTCATCTCCAGGATTGAGGATCTGTGGTAAGGAATGGGACCACTTACCTCTATCCTGCTTTTCTCAATAGTTATAATAATGGAGACTAATACTTTGGAGGCCCATCAGTCAGTAAATGTGCATAGTGTGGCTGCTGGCCTCCAGGTCACAGGCAAGAGGCTGTTGGGGAATGAACTTTCTAATTCCCCTTGGTTCCAGAAAGGAGCTGAAGGGAATGTTAGAAGACTTTTGAAACTGTTCTATATTTGCTCCTTCTCTTTGGTTGAGAGCCGAGCAAAGAGGCAGCACCCAGAGGCCCTGGGGTCCCCAGCAAATGGTTCTGATCCCAGGACATGGGAGGACCTTCTGAAAATTATGCTCTCCCAAATTTTACAATCCTCTCTTCTCTTCCATGGTCCCAAACTTTTCCTATTTATCTCTATAGACCTTCTCCTTCTCTTTCTTTCCTTGTAGTTTGTATACTTTGTTTGAATGTTGGTAAGACTGCTTTATGTACTAGTTAAGTTTGTACGGGCTCATTCTGCTATTTTTTGGATGTTTTAAATGTTCCTCAAATGTTATAGGTATGTTATAAGGTACTTTTTATTGCCTTTGATTGCAAAATTTAATTCAATTGGCATTTTCATGTGTCAAAAAAACAAACAAACAAAAAAAACGGTTAAACCATGTTAACTATAAGTCAGCTCCAAACAAAGGGCAAAAAGGACTCCCCTATATGGTTTCTCTGGGCAAACTAGAGGCCTGTGAAGGGAAGCAACTCCCCAAGGAAAGAATTGCCCTAAGTAATTATTGTTGCCTGGCTAACTTTTGGGAATGAAAGGGAGGTTGGAAAACAAGCATTTAAGACCTGCTATTTTCCTTTGTTACTGGGAATTTAAAAGAAGCTTGTAAAGATTACATAGAGTTAAATGTACATGCACCGCACAGCCATTTTCACCAGAATGGGGCTCATCCCCACTTTGACTGATACTCATGCAGCTAGCGGGGGAAGGGGCAGAAAGGGGCAGAATATGCATCAGGTGGGACCAGGCTCCCTGATACCTGATTTCTTGGGCTGTGCTGCTGGCACCTTATAAGCCAGGGGTCGGCTAACTTTTTAAAAAGGGGGCCGGTTCATTGTCCCTCAGACCGTTGGAGGGCTGGAGTGTGGGCCCTGGTACGAGTCAGCTGCTAAGCAGGACAGGCAGTGGCGGCAAAAAACACCTGGAGGACCTGATAAATGTCCTAGGCGGGCCGCATGTGACCCACGGGCAGTACTTTGAGGATGCCTGTAAGCACAGGAGAGCCAGTGGGTACTAAGTGCTACACTGGTAAGAGAGGCTAATTCCAGACAAGGGCTGGGGGGCTGAGGAGACCACTTTCCTCAGGGCTTCTACCCCAAGTACTGGAAGGATGCTTCTTTTTGTTTGGCAGAAGGCTTCTTAGATTGGTCAGAGGACGCTTTGACAACCCAGGAATACAGGGTGGGATTGATTAAGATGCTGGATGTTTGTTCTTTCCCACAGATGGGTAACATTCTCTTAATAAGAGAACTGTCATCAGCGGGGACCAGGCTCCCGGATACCTGATTTTTCAGCCTAGGCTGCCAGAACACTCCACTGGGCTATATTCTGAAGCACTGGGACATGTCTGATCCCCAGATGCTGAAAAAAAATGTTATGGTCTTCTTCTGCACTCAGGCCTGGCCTCAGTATCAACTCTCCACTGATGAATAATGGCCTCCAGGGGGTACTCTTAATTATGACACCATTTTTCAGTTAGATACTTTTTGTAAAACAAGAAGAAAAGTGGTCTGAAGTGCCCTATGTGCAAGCTTTCTTTTTCCTGAGGGACAACCCTCAACTGTGTAAAACCTGTCAGATAGATTCAGCTCTCCTGGCTGTAGTAACTCCTCCAAATGGTCAGGGATTCCCAAGGGAGATGCTGTCACAACCTAGTTCAAACCCATATCTACTTCTTCTGCACCTTCCTCTGTGAATTCAGAAAACCCAAGAGGGAGGCTGTGTCAAGAGTTTTTCTGGTCCTACTGGGATCTCCAGAAGACAACCATATCCTTCTTTGTGTCCCTTGGTTGGTACTGCAGATGGTGAAAGGGGAACTGCATGAGTATACACTCCATTTTCTCTAATGGACTTAAAGCAAATTAAGGTTGATTTAGGAAAATTTTCTGATGACCCCGATAAGTACACAGATGTTCTCCAAGGGTCAGAACAAAGCTTTGACCTCTCTTGAAGAGATGTAGTGTTACTACTACATCAAACTTTAAATTTTAATGAAAAAAATGAAGTCTTAGATGAAGCTAGAAAGTGTGGTGATTGGGGCGGCGCCTGTGGCTCAATGGAGTAAGGCACCGGCCCCATATGCTGGAGGTGGCGGGTTCAAACCCAGCCCTGGCCAAAAGTTGCAAAAAAAAAAAAAAAGAAAGAAAAGAAAAGTGGGGTGATTTGTCGTTCATGGCCAATACTGATGGCAGTATGTCTCCTGAGGAAAGGGACAGATACCCCATGGGAAGACAGGCAGTTCCCTTTGATGATCCCGAATGGGACCCTGAGAAACAAGGTGACTGGTGGCGTAAACATTTTCTAACATGTATCCTGGAAGGTTTATGTCAATCCAAGAAAAAGCCTATGAATTATTCTAAGTTACCCACTATTAACCAGGAGCAAAATCCTGGTTTTATAGAAGGATGAGAATAAAGAGAGAGAGAGAATGAGAATCCCTCAGCCTTTCTTGCGCGGCTTAGGGGAGGCGATGAGGAAAACACACTCAGTTAACACCCAACTCTTTAGAGGGCCAAATTATTTTAAAAGATAAATTCATCACTCAGGTGACCCTAGACATTCGAAGAAAACTCCAGAAATTGGGTCTAGGCCCAGAACATAATCTGGAGAATCTTCTTAAAATGGCCACTGTGGTCTTTTGTAACCGAGATCAGGAGAAAGAGGAGGAAAGAGAAAAAAGAGATATGAAAAGAATGATAGCTCTAGTAATGAATGGCACTCCCACAAACAAGTACCTTTCAGGGGCAAAGGGAAGCCAGAGGACTAAGAACAAATGCTGCCAATGTGGTCAGGCTGGCCACTTTAGGATGCACTGCCCCCAGCAGCACCACCAGCTAAGCAAGCTATCTGGCCCCTGTCCAGAATGCAAGCGTGACCACTGGAGGGTGGCCTATCCTCAGAGGTGAAGGCCTCTGGGGACAGCGATTCCATCAGCACTCAAACTGGACTGAGGGTGCCTGGAGCAGATTCTCATGGCTCCACCTTGTGTCATCACCCCGGGTTTGCCTTATAATGGAGGGCCAGGAGATAGAATTTCTTCTGGACACTGGAGCAACCTTTTCTGTACTTCTCTCTAATCCTGGTCTTTTATCCCCCAAATCTGTAACCATACAGGGGGGTGTCTGGAAAGCTGGTTACCAGATTTTTCTCTCAGCCTTTAAGCTGCAATTGGGATGACTGGCTGTTCTCTCATGCCTTCCTAATGATGCCGGAAAGTCCTGCTCCCCTTTTGGGGAGAGACATACTCCGACACCCAGCTCACATGGACTGTGTTACCCCAGGGATTTAGGGACAGCCCGCACATGTTTGGACAAACCTTAGACAAAGACTTGAGTCGTTTTTCATATCCTACAGCGACTCTTATTCAGTATGTAGATGACATTCTTTTGGGAGCACCAGATACAGAAGAATGCCACAAAGCTATACAAATTCTATTAAACTTTCTAGCTGATTGTGTGTACAAAATTTCCAAGGCTAAAGCCCAATTAGTGTCCCAGAAGTTCACTATTTGGGTCTCCAGCTTTCACAGGGGGAAGAGAGCGTTAGGCAAAGAAAGAATAGAACCAATACCGGCTCACCCTAAACCTCAAACTCTCAGACAACTTCAAGGCTTCTTAGGAATTACAGGCTTTTGCAGACTCTGGATTCCTGGATATGGTGAAATAGCTAGACCACTCTTAGTCTTTAATTTAAAATGCTCAAAAAGAGGGTCTAGTCACTCTAGAATGGGAACCAGAAGCAAATAGGGCCCTGCTTTAAGTCCAAGAAACTGACACCATGGCCAAGGGATGGCCACACTGTCTACGGGTCGTAGCAGCTGTAGCACTCTTAACCCAGGAAGCGACCAAGCTAACTTTACGAAGAGATCTAATTATTTACACTTCTCATCACCTTATTGGACTTTTAAATTCAAAAAGCAATCTTTGGCTGTCAGATAACCGCCTTCTTAAATATCAAGCCTTTATTACTAGAAAGACCAGTGCTACAATTACACACCTGAGCTGCTCTGAATTCTGCCACTTTCCTCCCTGAATCCAATGAGGAGATGGGCATGATTGCCAATAAATTATAGCACAGACCTATGCAGCTAGAGAAGATTTATAAGAAACTCCCCTAACTAACCCTGACATGGTTTTATATACAGATGGAAGTTCTTTCATAGAACATGGAACTCGAAAAACAGGCTATGCTGTAGTTACTCAGTACACTGTAATTGAGAGTGGGTCTCTCCCTCCAGGAACCAGTGTGCAATTAGCTGAGCTAATAGCCTTAACCCATGCTTTAGAAATTGGAAGAAAAAAATAAGTCAATATATACACTGACTCAAAATATGCCTTCCTCATTTTACATGCCCATGCTGCTATATGGAAATTTGGAAAGAAAGACAATATCTAACTTCCAATGGCTCTTCCATAAAATATCATCATGAAATAGGTTGTTATAAGCCATTCATGCTCCACAAGAAGTAGCAGTTATTCATTGTAAGGGACACCAGAAGACCTTAGATGAGATTTCTGAAAGTAACCAACTTGCTGATAAAGAGGCTAAAATAGCAGCACAGAAAGAAATAATTCCCCTTGTGGCACCCCTTATTTGGGAGGGATCACTTGAGAATTGTGCACCTCAATATACCCAAAAAGAAAAGGAATGGGCTTTATCCAGAGACTATTCACTACTTCCATCAGGCTGGCTACAAAATAGGAGTGGACTTTTGCTATTACCTGCTGCAAGTCAATGGAAAATACTTAAAACTTTACATCAGTCTTTTCATTTTGGCACTGAAAGTACCTATCAAATGGCTAAAGCTCTCTTTAATGGAAAAAAACTTAAAACATATTACTTCTTCAGCTAAATTTCAACAAATCCTTAAAAACCTCCCAACTACATTCTCACATTCAACACTAAAGGAGCTTTTCTCTCCTGGAGATCTAGTCATGATCAAAACTCTTCCCTCTAATTCACCTTCCCTAACCCCAACTTAGGAAGGTCCCTTTTCTGTTATCTTGTCTTTTTCTACAGCTGTGAAAGTTATGGGAATAGATTCCTGGATATATTATTCACAAGTAAAATCCTGGAACCCACCACTTTCTATAGGAGCAGACCATGAAGAGAATCAACCACAGTCTACCTACACTTGTGAGCCTAAGGAAAATTTAAAGTTATTGTTTAGGAAACAGCAAGAAAAGTGTTAATATAGTTTTCTTTTAAACATCACTGACTTTGTTCTAACCTGACACTGTAATTAACCCCCTCCTCTCACTGTTCTACCCTTGTCTTTTAAGGTGTTAATCAGATTTGTGTCTTCCAGAAATGTTATCAAGCCACACACAGTAAAGATAGTTCCAGTCCAAGACCCGATTCTATCATGAACCCCTGGATCACTCTCCCTCCAGAGAAACCCTAGCTGCCCTCTCCTTATCATTGCCTGATTCAGCAGGAAGCAGTTAGATGGAGTCTTTGTCTCTTTTCCCTAACAGCAGTTAGAGTTTCTAACTCTCGGAGAGGAGTTGATACAGGACAAGTGGCATCCCGGCCAGCTCATGGAGCTGTGGGGGCACAGACCGGCTGCCTCCCCTTTGGCAATATTGTTGCGGTGGCAAAAAGCAGCAGAAACAGCAGGCTGAAAGGTGGGCAGGGGGTGCCCATTTCCTAGGCCTGGGGATAAAAGGGATTGTAGCCATTCGTTTGCAACCCAGACATGTTGTCCCAGACACTCTGCTAAATGTAACTACTAAGGGCCCCATGAGACTGTATAGACCCCTAGACAAAGAGCCTACAGAAAGACAGACAGAGAAGGAGAGAGAGCACTTTTCTCTCCTAACTCAAGTTTTCTCTCTCTGCCAGGAGCTCTGGCACTTCTGTATTATTTTCTATAAAAAATCCTGTCTTATACTGATCTGTGGTCCGTGGACTCCTTCTTCAAATCCCCGAGACCAAGAACCTACTAAAGAGCAAAATTCCAGTATCAATGGCAGAGACACTGAAATTACCAGACCAGGAATTCGAAACAACTGTGATTAATGTAGTAAGGGTTGTAATGGATAAGCAGATGACGTGCAAGGACAGACAGGCAATGTAAGCAGGCAGGTAGCAGTTGTTCCTGCTTTTTAGAAAAAAGCAGTTAAGAAACAGATCAGAAGGCTCGGCGCCTGTGGCCCAATCGGCTAAGGTGCCAGCCACATACACCTAAGGTGGCGGGTTTGAATCCCCAGCCCGGCCCGCCGAACAACAATGATGGTTGCAACCAAAAAATGGCCTGGCGTTGTGGCGGGCGCCTGTGGTCCCAGCTACTTGGGAGGGAGAGGCAGGAGACTCGCTTGAGCCCAGGAGTTGGAGGTTGCTATGAGCTGTGATGCCATGGCACTCTAACCAGGGGGATAGCTTGAGGCTCCAACTCAAAAAAAAAAAAAAAAAAAAAAGAAACAGATTAGAAACTGCAACAGAGGCTGGGTGCAGTGGCTCACACGTGTAATCCCAGCACTTTGGGAGGCTGAGGCAAGACGATCATTTGAGCCCAGGAGTTCAAGGCTGCTGTGAGCTGTGATGTCCACTGAACTCTAGCCTGGGTGACAAAGCCAGACTCTGTCTCAAACCCCCTCCAAAAACACTACTGCAAAAGAAGTGAAGAATGCCTTTGATGGACTTATGAAATTGGATACAGCTTAGAAAAACAGCTCTGTACTCCAGAATATCTCAGCAGAAACCTTCAAAACTGAAAAGCGAAGAGAACGAAGACTAAAAACAAAGAACACAATGTCTGAGACCCACGGGACAAATCAAACAGCAAATCAAACAGCATAGCGAGATGAGTATTTAACACAGAGATAAGAGAAAGAGCAAAGAAGAGAAGAAATGGAGAAACTCAGAGTTTCTCCAAATGAGTGTCAGACACCAAACTGCAGATCCAGGAAGCTCTGAGAACACCAAGCAGGACAAATGCCAGAAAAAAGACAGCTAGACACTTCACGTTCAAACTACAGAAAACCACAGATACGGGAGACAGTCCTGCAAGAAGCAGAGGAAACGCCTCATCTACCCAAGAGCAGGGAGGTCTCCTCAAACGCCATACAAGCAGCAAGAGTGCATGAAATTTGTAAGGTGCTGTCAGAGAAATATACCAACCTAAAGTTCTGTGCCCTGCAAAATCCCCTTCAAAAGTGGAAAAGAGTTTTTCAGAAAAACAAAAATTGTGGGACTGGCCCTGCAGAAAACGTAACAAGAAGTTCTTCAGTGAGGAACAAAATAATGTGGTTTGGGTCCCACCTCTGCAGGGACATACCATGGTGGGGAGAGCGAGGCCAAAGAGAGCCCCACTCTGCCCTCATGTTTCACCCATTTCACACATAGCAGTGTGTTCAAGACAAAAGCAACAGTGTACACACGAGTGCTTGTGCACATGTCCCCTGTGTGTTTGCATGTGCACATAAGTGAAATAAAGGAAGTGAAGGAAGCAATTGACATGGGGCAGGAGATCAGCATGAGGTGAAAAATGAGCTCAGGGGAACTGTGAATGCACATACTGCAATTGCAGGAGAACCATCAAAAGAGGCTGAAAAAAAGTGTGACCGATATGCTAGGAAAGCAGAGGACATGGAACATGAAATGTAGCATATAAAATCCTTAATTTAAAGACTCAATTAAAACTACAAAGACAGAAGAGTGAAAGCCAAAAATAGGAACAGATAGAAAACAGTAAAAACTACAGTCGATATTAATCCAACTACATCAATAATCACTCTGAATGTGAATGAGCTAAATGCAGTAATTGTAAGACAGATTGTCAAAGTGATTCCGTAAATAAGACCAGTCACATGTGCTGTCTACAAGGAGTGCACCTTCCACTTAAAGACACACAAATCCCACTGCTAGGTATCCACCCAAGGAAAAAAGGTCATTTTATAAAAAGGACACCTATGCTTGAATGTTCACAGAAGCACAATTCACAATCACAAAGACACAGAAACAACCCAGTGCCCTCCACAACCATGCGGGCCAATCCCACAACCATACAAGTCGGTCTATATGGTTCTGTTAATCTGCAGAACCCTAATTTAGTAGGTGAATGGACAGTATTCAGCACCAAAAAGAAATGATTAATCCAGAAAAAGCCATGGAGTAACCTTAAATGTACACAACTAAGTAAAACAAGCCAGTCTGAAAAGGCTGTAGATTGTGTGGTCCTAACTACAGCACATTCTGAAAAAAGGAACAACTATGGGGGTCGCCAGGGGCTGGAAGAGGGAGGGATGGGCAGGGAGCAAAGGACTTCCAGGGCAGTGTAGCCACTCTGCACGACACCGAAGTGGGGGAAGCATGTATCTGAGGCCTCAAGGCCAGATGTGGCCATCCGGATCCCCAAAGGTGGTCCCTCAACCAAATCCAAACTTCACAAAACAAATCCCTCATTAAAAGGCTTGGTTCTGTAAAACCTAGATTCAGTCACAAGGCTGCACCACACTCAAAGATCTAGAAGGACACATAGGCCCCAAGGCCATAGGTCCCCACTGCAAAACACAACACCAAGAGTGAATCCTGCTATAAACTATGTACATCAACTGTGAGACACAAGGATCTGGTGGGCTGCTGGTGATGGGGAGGCTGTGTGCACACGGGCACATGGGAAAGCTGGACCTTCCTCTTAACAGTTTTGCTGTGAATCTAAAACTATTCTAAAAAACTTGTCTTTGGGCTTGGTGCCTGTAGCTAAGTGGTTATGGCGCCAGCTACATACACCAAGGGTGGCGTGTTCGAACCCAGCCCAGACCAGCTAAACAACAACTGTAACAAAAAATAGCGGGGCATTGTGGTTGGTACCTGTAGTCCCAGCTATTTGAGAGGCTGAGGCAAGAGAATCCCTTAAGCCCAAGAGTTTGAGGTTGCTGTAAGCTGTGACACCACAGCACTCTACTGAGGGTGACACAATGAGGCTTTGTCTCAAAAGAAAAAAAAAAGAAACTGGGCAGCATCTGTGGCTCAGTGAGTAAGGCGCTGGTCCCATATACCGAGGGTGGCAGGTTCCAACCTGGCCCCAGCCAAACTGCAACAAAAAAACAGCCAGGTGTTGTGGCTGGACGCCTGTAGTCCCAGCTGCTCAGGAGGCTGAGGCAAGAGAATTGCCTAAGCCCAGGAGTTGGAGGTTGCTGTGAGCTGTAATGCCACAGCACTCAATAATGGCAATAAGGTGAGACTCCATCTCTAAAAAAAAAAAAAAAAGATTGTCTTTGACCAAAAAAAAGCCACTGAGATATTCTAACAGTGTAAGAACTGTTCAGTATTAGAAAATCTACTATAATCTATCCTGTTTGTTTTATAAACACTTTTACTTTTGAACAGGGTCTCACTCTGTCACCCAGGCTGGAGTGTGAAGACCTCACTGCAGCCTCAATCTTCCCATCTCAGCCTCCCTAACAGCTGGGATGACAGGTGCATACCACCACACCCAGCTAGTCTTTGTGTAGAAAAGGAATTTCACTATGTTGCCCAGGCTGGTCTCAGCTGGCCTCAAGTGATCCTCTCACCTCAACCTTCCAAAGTGCTGCATTACAGGTATGAGCCACTGTACCCAGCTAAAGAATATATTTTAATCAATTTATTGTCGCCTATGTGTACAGCATCTATAGTCAGTCTACAGCATTATATGGCAATGTTCTAGGTCTGCCAAGTTCCATCATGGTAAGTACCCTAGACAAGGTACCATTTTGTACTCTTATATAACTTATTTCTACAGTACTTTCCCATGATGAGATATATGTAGACATACAAATTTTTACCATAGTGTTATGGTACAGTAATAAGCTGTGCGGGTGTGTACCCCAGAACAACAGGCTAGACCACCTACGTATATCCATGAGCACTCCACGATGTTTATACAACTACGAAATAGCCTAACGGTACATTTCTCAGATTGCATCCTATGGTTAAGTGGCACAGGACTGTATCATTTATTAATATTTATACTCACAAAAGCAGCAGAAATCTATCTGGGGTGAGAGTAACAAAGACCTTCTAAACCCTATATTTGCACATCCACTGGGGCCCAGGGCACAAGAGCAAGAGCTGCTTCCTACACCAGTGCACACTCATGGGAGCCAGTCTCACCACCCCACTGGGGGACCCAGCCTCACTGCCCCACTAGGGGACTCAGCCTACCTGCCCTATGACTCTCTTACTTCTCTCCCAACAGTGCAGCTGGGGTCCCTGTGTGACTCTGACTGACCCACTTATTCCGACTGGGTAGGACAGCGACTCTGGGGCTCTCTGGGGACATCTGGGGCAGCCTCAGGAGCAGGAGGCCCGACAGGACGTGGCTGCCCAACCCCAGGGCACAGTTGCAGATGGCAAGAGTGCAACAGTGTATAGCCTGAAAGCATTCAGTGCAGACACTGGGGTGGCAGCAGTTTCACTCAAATGGCTACTAGCTCATAGGCCACAGATGCCCACCATACACCTCAGTGACCCAGGAGCTTGCCTGGGCTGTGGGCTGAAGTTAAACATTACAAGTGCACTGTCTAAGCCTCTAACACTGGCAAAAGATTACCCAAGTGTTTTAAAAATCTAGCAGTGGTTCTCAACCTTCCTAATGCTATAACCCTTTAATAGTTCCTCATGTTGTGGTGACCCCCAACCATAAAATTATTTTCGTTGCTACTTCGTAACTGTAATTTTGCTACTGTTATGAATCGTAATGTAAATATTTGATATGCAGGATGTATTTTCATTGTTACAAAGAGATCATGACCCACAGGTTGAGAACCACTGATCTAGAGTAAAGTTTTAGAGAAACAAAGTTTTGTTACTTTGTCTTTATGGGGAGCTCCCAGATATTCTAACAAGATCTCATTACACTGATAACAATGATTAAATTCAGGATAACGGGATAAAAATATATATTGTGAGCCTTCCATTTAGTACCTTGATTCCCAAATTTATTTGAAAACCTCATTTTCTACACTTACTGCTCACTTTACTAGGAAATCAGGTTTATAAATAAACATGGGAAATAAGTGAGTATTATGTGTATTTGTCCCTACAAAACAAGGTCAGTCTACACAAAACCAAATTTTTTAAGTTTATCCATAAATTAGCAACTTAGGATTTTATAGCCTTTCTCCAGAGGACACTTTGTCTTCCAGGGACATGGAGCCCTGGACCACCCAGTGCTCTGTGACACCTCCCTTTGTGGCTTATGAAATAGCAGGAAAACACTGTCTTTATGGCTGATCCACATTCAGTCCAGTCTTCGAGAACAGGCCAAGCTGGCGGGCAACAGAGTCCACACACACCTTGGCAGGGATGCAAACGGCCTGTGTGCTGGGTGCTTAGTCTCAGAAGTGCGCCCAATCTCAAAGATATAGCAACCACCAAAAACAACATCGACTTCTACAACCACATAAAGTAAGTCTGTACGCCCTGATTTTTCTACTGTGGAATTTTGCACATCATGGGTTTTTTTGGTAAGACAGGGTTAGTGAGTAAATTAAATGCAAGCTCAAAGAACACTGATGATGGGGGCGGCGCCAACGAGTAGGGCACTGACCCCATATGCCAGAGGTGGCAGGTTCAAGCCCAGCCCTGGCCAAATACTGCAAAAAAAAGAAAGAAAGAAATAGGGCACTGGGGTGGCGCCTGTGGCTCAAGGAGTAGGGCACTGGCCCCATATACTGGGGGTGGCAGGTTCAAGCCCCGCCCCAGCCAAAACTACAAAAAAAAAAAAAAAGAAGAACACTGATGACAGTGATATTTCCATCCTGTTCCCTGTCAGCAGCAGAAATGAAAACACAACCTCATGTGCCTAAAGAGCAGTCAGCAGCTTTCAGACCATCTCTTTCAGAGTCTCTCTCACGTTTTACCTTTCGGTGCTGTCCTCTTCCAAGGTAATTTCCATGAAGGTCTTCAGTTTTCTGTAAACAGTAGCTGCCACCTCCTTCACTTTTGAACTATTATGTTTACCTGGGAAGATTGAGCAGAAAAAAGACTTTAACACACAACACAAACATACTCTCCTACACACGTGGGTGAAATTTCTAAAAGCTGAGCTTCCTTATCCTTCCTTTTGATGTGACCCATCTGCTGCTCTTCAGAGTAGTAACTGTACCTTTGACAGAGCTGTTGCAAAGTTCAAATATTTACAAAAGCACCTCACTGGCCAAAAGGGAAAGTTCATGTGGACCTCACCCCGGGAACTTGAGACACACCCTGTCCATGCCATCAGGCTCACACATGCCCCCACCAGAAATGACAACCACCTTATTTCATGGTCATCTCCAGTTTAAACATCCTGGGCACTAAAGGTCCTACTAAGTGCGAGGCACAGAGCAGCATTCAGACTATGTCCTCACACCCTCCGTGATCCCAACCCCAAGTGGCCCTCAGGGAAGTCTGCTCTGATGCCTAGTATTAGTCAACCAAGTGAAAAAGTGTTATTCTTAGTTATGCACAGTGGCTCACACTTGTAATCTCAGCACTTTAGGAGTCAAAGTTAGGTGGCTTAAGGCCAGGAGATGGAGGCTGCACTGAGCTGGGATGATACCACTGTACTCCAGCCTGGGTGACAGAGTGAGAACTTGTCTCAAAAGTAAGTAAATTTGGCTCGGTGCCTGTGGCTCAAGTGGCTAAGGTGCCAGCCACATACACCTAAGGTGGTGGGTTCAAATCCAGCCCAGGCCCATCAAACAACAATGGCTGCAACCAAAAAATAGCCAGGCATTGTGGTGGCAGCCTGTGGTCCCAGCTACTTGGGAGGTGGAGGGAGGAGACTCGCTTGAGCCCAGGCGTTGGTGGTTGCTGTAATCTGTGATGCCACGGCACTCTACCCCGCGGGACAGCTTGAGGCTCTGTCTCAAAAAAAAAAAACAAAAAAGTAAATAAATTTAAAAAAAAAAGAAAACCAGCAGCCAGATTAAATATCAACACCAAAATGTGTATCATCAACAAAAATAAATTCAGATTTTAAAATATAGAGAATACATGACAATTCAATAGAATTCAACTCTGAGGCACAGAGAGGGATGCTTCAGTGAGTCCAATGGCGGAAGGTGGGAAGCAGACAAGAACTGCATCACGTGCACAGGGAGAGCTGAGGAGAGAGACTCAGGTGGGCAGCACCATGTCCAGGGAGTGGTGGGAACTGGGCCTGGCAAGGGCTGTCCCCAAACATCCCACAATGTGTCTCTGAGGTGTACCCAGTGCCATCTAGATGACAGGTGAGAGAACACAACCAACCTTTATTAACAACCAGAATAATGTGCACAACAGCAGCGAGGCACACGATCCCTTCTATGTCATTGGAAGTCACACACGCTCTTAACTCATCCAAAAACGACCTGCAAAAAATCAACACCTAAGATTATTGCACAGTCGAGACCCTAATGCTTTACAGGAAAACAAACGCAGCCAAGACCCATTAAGAACACACCACAACCCCCCGCTCTCAGGTAACTCAGGATGCTGGAGAACTCATTCCGTACTTTTTGCTGCAAGTGTGCAAATCATACAGGGCAAGTGTTCAGACAGTGGCATTACTGGGAAGAATAGGAGCAGCCACAAGTACAAAGAGCTGCCCCATGTGCCCTTGATGCACAAGAAAAAGATTCCATGTGCTGAAAGGTAATTCAGAGCTGCAACAGATGGTGCTTTTAGAAGTTTTCTTTGAATATATCTACTATTAAGACTGTACCTTCTGGCTCAGTGCCTGTAGCTCAGTGGTTAAGGGCACTGGCCACATGCACTGGGGCTGGAAGGTTTGAAACTGGCCCAGACCTGCCAAACAATAACAACGTAACAAAAAAATAGCCAGGCATTGTGGCAGGCACCTGTAGGCCCAGCAAAAGAATCACTTGAGCCCAAGAGTTTGAGCTGTGACACACGGCACTGTACCAGGGGTGACACAGTGAGGCTCTGTCTCAAAAAATTAAAACAAAATAAAATAAAAAGACTATGCATCAATCCTGCACGTACCACAGCAAACCTGGGATTGTGGTCTAGTGACACACAGGTGGCTGTGTATTAATGGAAACAACACTGGTGTCTGCCCCCAAGAACTATCACGTTCCACATTAACAACTGCGTTTTTCTCTTAACTAAATTTTACTTTGACGGGTGTAACCAAAAACTATTTACATGAACATACTTCACTGAAGTTAGAATTTTTCTTTGTATAAGTTTTTTGAGACAGAGTCTCACTCTGTTGTCCAGGCTAGAGGCCTGTGGCTTCAGCCTCACTCACAGCATCCTCAGTCTCCTGGGCTCAAGGATCCACCCTTCTCAGCCTCTCAGAGTGTTTAATTATAGGCATGAGCACCATACCAGCCACTATCAATATTTTCAATCACTGATAAAAGTTCTAGGGAATATTTTTCTCATAAAAAATAACGTGCCTCATAAATAATAAAGCTCCCTTTTCATTTTCAAATTCTCATATTTGAAAATGCGAGAAAGGAAGAGGGCAGCAGCTGACGGGAGAGAGTGACTACCTGAGCACATTGGAGGACTTCATCACCATTCCTATCAGACACCTTGAGAATGGTGGGAGGTCAGTGAGACGCTCTGGAGGGGTGAATGCTTCTATATCAGAAACCTAGAAAAACGTCCCAAATCAATAAGTTATAAACTGAAACTGGGATAACTTATTTTACATTGCTTTGAGTTTTCTTCAATACTTGAGAAAAGCTTTCCAGAAACAAAAAAATTACATTTATTAACTATTGAAATATCTGTAATAATTATGAACAATCTATTATTATAAATAGGTATGCCTTATTCAGAGAGATAACAATAAAGAAAAAAGACATGTCACTTGATAGTCTTTTTTCAGTAGACTTTTAATGGTCACCTGCTACTACAAACTATGTCTCTGGGCAGCATAATGCTCATTCTGGATGGGACCCTGGCCCAGGTGGGCCACACAGTACACAGCAGGTGAGCAGCACTCCTGACCTTCCCCCCACTGATTGCCAAGAGCACACCCCCACACCTCCAATGACAACTCTAAACATTCCCAGACCTCACCTTCAGGAAATACATCATTCCCCCTGGAAGAACAGAGGCAGAATCCTGCAGAGAGCCACCACTGGTCTGGAGCCGAGAGGGTGCCTGCCTGGATTTTGCTCTTTATCACCAGCTAAAAGGTCCTCAACAAGCTGTACCCATGAATAAACGAGTCCCAAATGGGAATGTCCATGTCCAAGGTGCCTATTTTGAGGAGAGGCTTGTGCCTGTTTTTCCAGTAATAGCTGAGGTGTGAATAAACCCACCCCACCTGTGTATATCCCCACCACGGTCTTTGCCTAATACCTGGCTATCTTAAGGGATTTATGGAGGCATGACTTGATAGCACTTCCATGTCCTTTGTTTCCCAGGACAGACTTAGATTTTAAAGTTACCCACCGTTGTATATGAAACAGCACTGTTTCTCATTAAAATGCACTACATAAGTGAGACTGTCTAAAAAAAAAAATGCACTACATATTAAAATACAGTAAATGCATTTCTTACACCACTAGAAAGACTACTGACTGGCTAACAGAAGAATAATAAAGGTCTATCGTGAGACTGTTAGCCTAACCAGAACTAAACCTACAACAGCACCAGGGCAACAGAGCACAGCTGTGGGACTTCCACTGTGTACATGATGTAATTCCTGAAGGCAACTGTGACGTGCTAAACATGCACACTGATCTCCCTAGGGAAACACTTAAAAAATTATAGAAGAGGTAAGATACAAGTCAACAGAGAGGACAAAAAGAACAGTAAAAATAGATGACACATCGAGAAATGGTAGCAAATAAAAGTAGAGACCAATGGAGCACACACTGCACGTTCAGTGCAAACCCCAACCTGCCAGTAACCCCTTAAAGCCAAACGGGCAATGAGCACCAGAAAAGGGCAGAAATCACCCGAAGGGCGTTTTGAACCCCTATTCATGTAATGTTTATAAGAAACACACTTTAAAAATAAAAAAAAGGGGGCCAGGCACCACGTACCACTTGACCTCAGAAGTTGGAGACCAGCCTGAGTAAGAGCAAGACCCCGTCTCCACTGAAAATAGAAAAACTAGCTGGGTGTGGTGATGGGTGCCTGTAGTTTCAGCTACTTGGGAGGCTGAGATGGGAGGACAACTTGAACCCAGGAGTTTGAGAGTGCTGTGACCTATGACAACATAGCACTCTACCCAGGATGATAGAATGAGACTCTGTTTCAAAAAAAAGTTGGCACCTGTAGCTCAGTGGGTAGGGAGCTGGCCACATACACCCAGGCTGGCAGGTCTGAACCCAGCCTGGGCCAGCTAAACAACAATGACAACTCCAACAAAAAAAAATAGCTGAGCACTGTGGCAGGCGCCTGTAGTCCCAGCTACTTGGGAGGCTGAGGCAAGAGAATTGCTTAAGCCCAAGAGCTGGAGGTTGCTGTGAGCTGTGACGCCACAGCACTCTACCAAGGGAGACATAGTGAGACTCTGTCGCAAAAATAAAATAAACAAGTAAAAAGGGAAGGTTAAAAGTAAAAGGACTGGTCCTCTTCCCCTCCTCTACCCCAATAATAAATGAATAAATAAATAAAAAGTAAAAGGACTGAAAAAGATATGCTGTGAAAACACGAGGTACAAACAAGCTGGTCTGGCACAAAAACGTCACAGTAGACTTCATGATGGAAGTGTCAAGGGAAGTATTTCATGATAGTATGACAATCAAATCAAAAAGACAGTGTATGGACCCAACAACAAAGCTTCCAAGTCCATGGAAAGAAAACTGACAGGACTAATGAAGAGAGACAAGTCCATAATCACAGCTAGAACAAGTGGACAAACTAGAAGGAACTAGAACAGAGGTCAGCAAACTTTTTCTGTAAGGTAGCAAAAGAGTAGATATTTAAGTAAAAAATCAAGTATTTCTGCTTTTGTGGGCAGAGTTGTAATGATCTGTCATAACCACTCAACTGAATCTTCTGTTGTGGCACAAAAGCAGCCACAGAAAGTTGAGCAAACAGGCACAGCCATGTTCCAGTAGGATTTTATCTAACAGAAACTGATGGTGGGCCTAGCCTAACCCACAGCCATGAGTGGGTTAGCTATCTACCTCAATGAAGCACACAAGTCCTGGTTTTTATTCTATGTATAAGCTAGAACTAACTTTCCTAAACCAATACCTCCCTTTTCAAGCTTGAAGGAGGACCTTAAATTCTATTTAATGTTTTAGAATTTATCAACATCTTTTTGTTAGTTATAACTTTGTATTATAAAACTCATAATTTATATATAAAGACAATGCTATTCCCTATCAGATATCATCTTCTCCTGTGAAGAAGTGACGAAAGCTACCTAGCCACTCTCAGCTATGCCTTTGGTGTGAGACATCCCTGGAGTGAGTCTCCAACTGTTAAGACATCACTTTTTGTGTCCCTGGTTATGACAATCTTTAACCAAACAGGCCAATAATTTCTGCATGAATAATAATCTTCCAGTCATCTATAGCTACCAGGTACGAAAATAAGACAGTCGGCAGCAATAAATAAATTATCTGTTTAAACTGATACCAAAAGGGGGAGGACTAAAAATAAACAGTCAAAAAGATGTGACCCATCACACACAGGTACAGCCCAAGAGCAGCCATGCATCCTGTCACCACAACCACAACTGTGTTCATCTTCTCAGAAGACTCTTAAGAAAGCATCAATCCATTTAAATCTCTAAAATGCAGCAAAATAAATGTTCAAGCTTAAGGACTAGTTCTATGTTTATCAAGGGTGGTAACATGGGGTACAGCTGTAGGAAAGCATACCAGTCACTCAAGTTTGAGTTCTTAAACTCTGAGTAGCTTAAAACTGTGCTGTTAGTCTGGTCAAGGGACACAGCCATTTCTAGAGCAACGTGCTTCACCTTCTGCAGCTGGTGGCTTATCTCAACCACAGGCCCCGCAATCAGCGTTGAGAGCATGCCATGGTGCACCGGAGTGTCTGTGTGCCAAGACTGAACGGTGGTGATGAATTTGTAAAGAGGGGTTTGGACAGAATACAGGAGCTACAAGAAAGCACATCAGTTTTTAAAAAGCCAAAAAGACATGTAAAGTAAGTATTCCTACTGCCCTCTCCTCCTGATTCCAGTATTCCCTTCTCTCTTGCTGATTTCAAACATCCCAGCCAAAGCCCACAGGGAACCCCATAATGACACTCCTCTCAAAGCAAAGAAATCCCTTCCAGGGTGACACCTGTGGCTCAAAGAAGTAGGGTGCCAGCCCCATATGCCAGAGGCGGTGGGTAAACCCAGACCGGGCCAAAAAAAAAAAAAAAGAAAAAAGAAATCCCTTCCAGAGTAGAGGCATCAAGAGGAGGGTGGGAGGGAGTGTAGGCGCTGATGAGGCCGAGCAAGGCACTATACAGCCAACCGTGAAAGGTTTGAAGGGAAAATTAAAGGTTTTTGCACAAGTTACGTCAACAACTCATCAAAAACAGGAACATATGAAATTAATTTGAACGAACTAGACTAGAAAAAAATACAGCCAACAACCTTCAATTACCTCAGCTAAAGACAGAATAAAACCAAAAGTGTTACAATAATCCATAAACAGCCTCCTATTTAAGCAATTTTTAAAATTGTCAAAAAAAATAATAGCTTATTGGTATTTTTAAACCACTACCTAGAAAAAATAATAGCTTGCTCTGATAACAATATGATTTTGTTCAGGAGATGACATGATGCTATATAAATGTGGCATGTGGGTTTTCTTTATGAATTGGTTACACGATAATTTCACTTCACACATTAGTTTTCAACAGCACAAGGGAACCATAGGAAGCTCAACACACAGGGGGAGCATAACCCATGACGGGAGTCAGCATTTCACCTGGGCAAGGCCTCTGCCACTCTACAAATAATCAAAGGTAACACTGTCAAAATGTATTTGGAAAATTCTGTGAAGTAACAATTGAGCCCTCAAGGTCTCTGCCTCCTGTCTTGCTATTTGTGACCTGAGCTCATGAAACCTTGTTTCTGATGGGCAGAATCTGAAATGGCTAGAGCTCAGGGCCTCTCTGGCTACAGAGTGTAGTATATCAAGGACAGCACCTGTGCCACACCAGAGGGGACACCACCTAGCAACAAGTTGCTATACGACTGTGTGTACCCCAGGAGCAAACAGCATAAGCTCCCTGGGTCTGCACATGGCAGCCTCTGTCTTCACATGCTCCAGCCCCTACAACCCCATCTAGCGACCCACCCCCAGGAAGACCTCAGTACCTGCAGCCCATCTTCCGGCTGCTTCCTAAAGCTCCATGCAATACATTCCAGCATTTTCTGAAACACTTTCTGGACTGTATCAAACAGTGTCGCAACTTCTTCATCTGAATCTGTTTTCTGAACCAAGGGATTTCCAATTATCTCTTTCAGAATGTCAAGAAGCAATGAAACATAAAAAAATCCCTTCACTAAAAAAAAAAAAAAAAAAAAAAAAAGTTATATAATCCCACAATTTAGTTAAAAGCAATACACATTTTCTTTGTTTGTTTCTTTTTTTTGAGATAAGAGTCTCACTCAGTTGCCCTTGGTAGAGTGCTGTGAGCATCACAGCTCACAGCAACCTCAAACTCTTGGGCTCAAGTGATCCACCTGCCTCAGCCTCCCAGTAGCTGGGACTACAAGTACCCACCACAGCACCCTGCTAATTTTTCTATTTTTAGTGGAGATGGGGTCTCACTCTTGCTCAGGCTGGTCTTGAACTCCTGAGCTCAAGCAATCCACCTGCCTCAGCCTCTCAGATTGCTGGGATTACAGGCATGAGTCACCATGCCCAGCCTGAAATCCAGCTTGTAATTAAAGATTAATTTTAAGACATGGACCAGTGTCCCACTCCAGGGTCCTCACCGCTCTACTTCAGTAGCAGCATGAGGAGAGGGGAGGAGATGCTGCAGGTGTTCGTAGCAGAAGACGCCTCTGGCAAAAGGCTACAGGCAAATTAACTAAAAACTGAACTACAGATTTACTGAATCTAATTTTCAAAACACAATGTTGAATTTACTAGATGTTATCATTTTCTAGCCAATGTCTAGGCTTAAGGAAATGTGAACATCAAGAGTTGAAGCTTCTAGGGCAGCGCCTGTGGCTCAAAGGAGTAGGGCACCAGCCCCATATGCCAGAGGTTAGGGTTCAAACCCAGCCCTGGACAAAAACTACGCTTCTACGGTAAGAACCAAATGCAGCAATGTGACACTGAGTAAAAACCACCCAAAGACAAATCCACACCCCACCCAGCTACACCACAGGGTGGTGGGGAAGAAGGCTGGCCGTCAGGGGTAGGGGTCAGGACTGGGGTGGGCCCCAACTCAGGAACACTTGTCTTTGCCAGAGACTGTGGAAGTGATCATGTGCTCACTGCCCACCCAGGTGGCTTGGGGGCTGCCTTCGTGCTCCCTCAGAAGTCTGATCCAGGGCTGGGTGGGGAGCATGCCTAGCACCATGTCATCAGCTGCCAGGGTCACCCCATGTCAACCTTTCTGGGGGGAGGCAAGGGACTTGTGTCACTCCTTCCGGGGTTGGGTGGGGGCTACCCCGTATTGCTCCTTCCCTGGGAAGTCACACTGTACCATTCCTTCCCTGGGACCTCGGGGGACATCAACAACAACAACTCCTGACCTCTCCCCACCCACAGGGGCATGTGGCCAGTCAGGGCCCACCCATGGGGACAGCTACCAGCAAGGAGAGGCAGAACCCAAAGGCCCCACCAGAAATGATGGGTGCCCCATCTGGCCACGTCAACCAATAATCCCTTCCTGGCACATACTTAAGATATCAAGTATCTGTTTCTTAGAAGTTGAGGGCCTAGCACAGCCTTGTGTGGTAAGGGGGAGAGGCTCTGGGTGTTCGCAGCTCTAAAACCTCTTTGAGGAAATGAGGCACCTGTACCTGTCTGCATGATCCCCAGACTCTGCCGCAAGATCTGTCCCTGGAACTGACGGCTGCCAAGGCCGACCATGACCACATCTTTGCACACGGTCAGGTAGGTCTGGAAGACAGAGGTGTGACTTGCCAACAAAGGCCCTAAGAAAGGGCACAAATCTGCCTGACAGACCCTTTCATACCCGATATACCAGTTATCTCAAAAATAGATATTTACAAAGATGTTTTACAAAGGAATTTCCACAGAGATATATTAATTTTCATTTGTGTTGCCATAAGAAATCTAGGAACAGATTTTACGTAATTCCAAAAACATGACTAAACACCTATTACGTGCAATGTATAAAATTACACAGTTTATGCTTTGTAAGAAGATAAAGTCTATTTAAATGCCACTAAAAGTATTTACAAGAGTAATGCTAATGCCTAAAATTACCACTTTACAGTAGAAAATGAAATCCTTAAATACAGGGCAAGCTTGGTAAAGAGAAGCTGTGTCTGAAGCCTTCTCACCTGAACAATTTGCTGATACACAACTCTGTGAAGCTTTAGATACTCTTCTTCTTGATCTTGAATAAAAGACAAAACTTTGCTTTCTAACCACAGGCCAGTCTCTTCCAAAATGGACAAATAAACTTTTCCTTCTGAGAACTGTCCAACAAGGAAAAGATAAATCAGTAGTGAAGAGGCTTTGCCGCTGTGCCACGTACCCACGGGGACAGAAGCAGGCGCACCTTGTGCTGCAGGTGGATGCTCAGCCGGCAGTGGAGACAGAAGGCTCGCAGGGCCGCTGCCTCGCTCAAGCGATGGGCTTTCCCACCTGGCATCTGCAGAAGCGACTCCAGATCGGCCTATAACGGAGAAACCCAGTAAGTTACCAGGACACCCCAGTGGCCAGCACACTCCAAGTACTAACCCGCAGGTGAACCAGAAAGACACCAGCTCCGGCAGAGCCCAGTCTCTACTGACCACACCTGGATGTGAGCCCCTGGGTGGATGCCAGGTAAGCACACTCATGTCCACTGAAGAGCACCACCCACAGTCCCTGCCCAGCTCTGGGCACCACCCTGTCCACCTCCTGTGCCTGCAACCTCTGTGCCCCTTCCAACTCACGCCTGGCACTGCGCAAATGAGGCTTTGCCTCAGAGACAACCAGACACAACAGCAGCAGGGACTAGAGGCTGTCGGGAGCCCTGGACATGACGGCATGAGCAGGTCCAGGGATGGGGACATGACACAGCTGAGTGCACAGGAAGAGCGCTTGACAACTCTCCAAACCGTCCTAGAAAGCACTGCCAAGGACATCGAAGGGAGAGGGTGGTCTACGTGGACGGCAGGAGCAGAGCAGAGACATGTGTGTAAAGCAGAGAACAAAGCCGTCCACCTGAGTCCAGGGACCCATCGATCTTAGCCAGAGCCCCAGATTCTGTCTTCATGGGAAAGAGCAAGGTTGGGAAAACAGGCTGCCGGCACCTGAAGAGGGTAGACGAGATAACTCTCTGTTCCTTTCTGGCCCAAAGAACTGCACAGTACCAGAGGACACAGGGAGTCTGCATCTTGCTTCACTGCTCCTGATATCACACAACATCACTCAATTTCCATGGTAAAACTTACCTTTGACGCCCCAAGTGTTTTCAAAAGGTTGTTAAGTTTCTTCTGGGGAGCAGAGAGCAGGATTTCTCTATTCTTTGGATGGGTGAGCAAATACTCTATGTAAACCAAGGCTAATTCAGGTTTTACTGGGCGTGTATCATGGATTCGCACTTTACGTTTAGAAGCTACACTGCTCTGAAAGAAAGGAGAGGGATAAACTGATAACTAAAACACATATCCTGGAAAAGTCTATGACCCCTAATACACAGCTCTTCTCATTCACCACGTTTTAAAGAAACATCACAGGAACACACCTTGGTCTGCGGGTACTCCCCCAGCAGCCAGTTGTCCACAAGCTCCAGAACATGCCCCACCTGCCCCCAGGCACACAGGCAGTCCAGCAGAGTGCAACAGCTCTTATCCACCGTGCCTTCCTCCTGGCTTCTCAGGGTGGGAATCACACTGCAGCTGAAAGGTCAGAAGTATCGCATCAATCTCATATTTAAACAATTCCCCCACTTGCCAAAAGGTGAGGGCAATAGAGAACACCACCCCCAACACTCTCCAAGGAGGAGTCAGGATGCCATTTCCCATAATTACTGCTCAGCTGAGCCCCCAGGTGCAAACAGACCAGCTTTGGGCCATGTCAGCCCCACAAACCCCCACACCCTTCTATTTCTTTTTTTTGAGACCGTCTCACTATGCCATGGTGTCAGCTCACAGCAACCTCAAATTCTGGTTGTAAGCAATTCTCTTGCCTCAGTCTCCCGAGTAGTTGGGACTATTAGGCACCTGCCACAATGCCTGACTATTTTTTTTGTTGTTGCAATTGTCATGATTGAGCTGGCCCAGCACATTTTCAAACCTGCCAGCCTTGGTGTATGTGGTTGACGCCATAACCACTGTGCTACGGGTACCAAGCCCACACCCTGTCAGATTTTAGAACTAGAGTTCCTAATCTTGGGGGACAATTCCTATTTAACATCATAAGCATTCATGTTTTTCATAAATATGAATAGAGACAAATTTTACTGATAATAACCAACACTCTAGAGCTACAATGTCCTACAAAAGTATTACAGCCACAAAAGTAAGCCATATATACAGTTTAAAGTTTTCTAGTACTCACATTTTAAGAGAAACAGGTAAAATGAATTTTAATGTCAGAATTTTACATGCTTCTTTTCACACTAAGGCTCCAACTCTGTGTGTTTTCAGTATTCACAGCACATCACATTTTCATACCAGGTGTTAAGCACAATCCCACAGACCTTAGAGTGAAGTAGCAGTTTCAGTGCCACGTTCTCCTTTCCCTACCATGTGGAGGGGAGGACAGAATGCAGCAGCAAGGAGCTAAGCACTGCACTCAGCATCCACTGACTGCACATTGCAGCTAAAGGTCTGGCTTTACTGCTATATAAGAAACAGCAAATACCTGAACGAAGGGACAGCTGACGCAGGCATGAAGGACATTAGCATGAATAGAGGTATCCTGCAGCGATCATCCTATGAACATAAAAAGGAAAACAAACAAAGCATATTTATAGGTTAGGAAACATAGAAAGCCTCCCCACATAACTTCCTAACAACTTATTTTCAAAACTGCTCAGTAAGAACTATAGTAAGCCTTTCAATGTTCAAAGGGAAAACTTGAGCCTTATGTTCCAGAGCAGAGAAAGCTCTTGACAAGGGTCACCAGGTTTGATACAACGTTCTTCAACTTCCCAAGTACTTCTTAAGCACCTGCTGTGTACTGTGTACCAACCAATCTAGATCCTGGGAATACATCAATAATGAGAATAGATGAAATTTCACACTGTCATGGAAATGAGTTCATTGAAAAACTAATTATACACTTGGTATCCTGAACATAAAACTCAAGAGAAAAAACAATTCAGAGGAAATTTTATGAAATGAGCCAGAGTATCTTTGGAAAACATATTTAGTCTAGTATAATGGGGAAGGCATAGGCCTGGGAGCCACCAAACCATCTACACCCATCAGATTCTGCCACCTGGTGGGGGCCCCACACAGAGGGAAGGGCTGCACTCACTTTTCTTTTGCAGACTGGACAGAGGTGCTGGAAGAAGTGAGTGGGTGGTACCAAACTAAACCCTGACACAGGGCCACACACTGGCTAAGTACTCAATATATTATAGTCATATTACTATTACCACAAGAGTATAGTAAAAAGTGGTTCAATCTCCATCAAGAATACTCAGTAAGAAATATTCTTGGCTGGACACAATGGCACAGGCCTGCAATCCCAGTGCTTTGAGACTCCAAGGCAAGAGGCTCACCTGAAGCCAGGAGTTCAAGAACAGCCTGGGCAACATGGCCAGACCCCATCTCTACAAAAATAAAAAAATTAGCCAGTGTGGTGCCATGCATCTGTAGTCCCAGCAACTTGGAAGGCTGAGGCAGGAGGACCCCTTGAGCCCAGTAGTTCAAGGTGGCAGTGAGCTATGATGATGCCACTGCACTCTAGCCTGGTTAAAGAGCCAGGCCCTATTTCTTTACAAAAGAAGAAAAAAAAAAAAGTCTTGTCTGGGAGAAAGAGGAAATAGTAGGTTGTAAAGGAGACAGAAATAACTATTTTCCAAAAAATATACATTATACAGAAACAGGTCCCAAATCAAAATGTATCTGTAACTAATTTCTATTCAGTTATAGCAAACTGGCCCTGACCCTTAACTCCTGATAAAGGAAGAAAATATTTCCTTTTCTCAATGTCACAAGTCGACTGAGATTCACAGCCAAGTGCATGGTGGGGGAGCCCTACATTGCCCTATATGTGGAGGACGCAATGTTCTCTGACTTCCCAGGGGGTACAACGTCTTTTCCCTGAAACCTTCCCAGTAACCAAACTGTGTCCCCAGTTCAGGCCCCCAGGACCACACTGCCCATTTGCCAACCCTCCTTTGTCCTATGTGGGTTTCTGCACTTCCTCTGAGATTCTGGAATAATGCTAGTTTCTCAGCCCAAAGTACTTATTTGAGCTTTTTAATTTACCGGTAAATTCTTACCGGTAAAGCAAGGGTTTACCGGTAAGAATTAAGATGCTTTACCTTCGCAGACAGGTCATGCATTCATCTCAGAGACGTGACCCAGAAACAAGCCCAAAGTCACACCAGTGTGGAGGAGGGAGCTGAGAAGGACATCATGAACAGGTTGGTTCCTAAGATCCATGGCCTCTGTATTTATGCTTTCTTCATTGTTGGGAATAAAATTATAGTTTTACCTGTTAAATCTTTTTTTAAATCTGCTTTTCAAATATGAACTTCCTTCAGATGAAACAGGTCAAAGCATGAGAAAGCCCCCTTTGCCTGTGTGGAAATCGGCACGGGGAGATTAGAGGTTGCCAGGACACAACCGCCTGAGAGGGAAACAAGACCTTAGGGACTTAGCGCTAGAGATCACGGACAGAAACACCCTGGAGAACCACTAACACAGGTCTCCAGACGAAGGCAAGAGTGTGAGGTGATGTGTGCCCTGATTACCAGGTCGAGTCAACTCACAAAACATATATTTCAAGACAACATTTTGAATACAATAAATATATAGTTTTTGTTATCAATAAAAAATAAAAAAATAAATTTTTTCATAAAAATAAACCACAAACACGGCTCTATTTGCCTGACAACACAGACACAACTTGCTTTCTTCAGGGACACACCTGCTAACAGAGGGCCCTCAGATACTGCCCAGCACTGGGCACGGCCCTGCACCTTCACATTCACAAAATCCTTTGTCACACTCCCACAAATCAAGCTGGATTCTGAAGTGTCACCACCAACCATTAAAGACAAAGGAATTGAGAGTGCACCCCACATGTTTCTCTGGGTGCTGAAGGCATGAAGCAGGGACAGCTGGTGCCCACCCTGACCACTCCATAGGTAGTGACAGACCCCAGAACCCTTGCTAAACTCAGAACAAACCCATTGGGACACGTCTTGTCTGCAAGAGTGATTCTAGACTTACCGTAAAGACTTTGAGGTACTCTGGGAGAACAGAGGCAAACTTGTTAATGGTATAGACTCTTGCCTCCTTATTGTTCTCCATGCTCCTGTGAATGCTCTTCCAGAGAATCACGATGATTTCCAGCAAGCCTGCCATGGACGCAACATCATTTATGGACAGAGTTTTGTCTAGAACCTAAGAGATAAATAATTTTGTTGTGGAACAATTTAATCCTATTTAACAATTATTAAAAGATAACAGCACTATCTTTAAAAGAATATCTCAGAATTAGAGACAAAAAGCATAAATGTGAAGAACATCAAGTCAATTTACTTGTCATAATGTAACTTTATCCCTACTTGAGAATCTCTACTAGAATCTCTACCGGAGAGGTAAATTTATTTTTAAAAGTCCACCCTGTTTACAGGGTCTAAAGCAGAGGTCCTCAAACTTTTTAAACAGGGGGCCAGTTCACTGCCCCTCAGACCATTGGAGGGCCGGACTGCGGGCCCCAAGATGAGTCAGCTGCTAAGTAGGACAGGCAGCGGCAACAAAAACACCCCGTGGGCCAGATAAATGCCCTAGGCGGGCTGCATGTGGCTCGCAGGCCGTAGTTTGAGGACGCCTGGTCTAAAGATTAGGACAGGCTGGACTTGGTGGCTTACACCTATAATCCTAGCACTCTAGGAGGCCGAAGAGGGTGGACTGCTTGAGTCATGAGTTCGAGACCAGTCTGAGCAAGAACAAGAACCTGTCTCTACTAAAAATAGGAAAACTAAGGCAAGAGGATCACTTGGGCCCGAGAGTTGGAGGTTGCTGTGAGCTAAGAATGCCACAGCACTCTACCCAGTGTGACAGCTTGAGACTCTGTCTTAATAAATAAATAAATAGATTAGGACAAAAGCACCTATGGTTTGCTTTAAAGAAATATATCTCCTTATAATTTCCTGAATACATGCTGGTGGTACATGGCAATCACCCCTAATTTGGACACTCTGTAACCAATCCCTCATCCATTTAGAGCTGCTCCACAGCGGCCGTGTGCCAGTCACCAGGAATGGACACACACCGACAATACCTGTCGTCAGCCCCTCTGAGGATCTGCCAGTGACTGTCGTTTGCTGAGTAACCAACATGTGCAACTTCCCAAAAGGAGCTGCCATGACACAAAAAGGATGATTTCATTTCAGGCTTTGGTGTTTTTGTGCTATCTACTCAAATGTCAACAGGAAACGATAGTAGGAGGAGAAACAAGTTTGACTGACAAGGGTACAGAAAACAACAAGTACTGTTTCTATATAAAGCCAGATACCTCAACATGCACTTAATGCTTTGAAATGAGTTACTGCCAATCACATATAAAAACAGAGAAACTGCTAATGATTTAGCCATTGCTGGAAAAGCAACACAAACACCCCAATGACAAAGGTGCTCACTCGGAACCCAGAGTGTTTCCTGCTGCTCTGGGTTGAGCACAGTAGCCTCATCACTGAGTTCGTGAGGAAGCCCCCTCTCCCCACAAGCACCGCCTGAAAAATATGCTGACTCCTAAGTGATGAGGCCTGGTGTTTATTTTAGCAGAGAACACCTTTTATTTTTAGTAAACAGCAACAAGAAAAAGAGCCTCTCTGAAACCGTGTGCTGGAAGCCACATAGATGCTTGCAGAATAAGAACACTTCAGTGACAAAGTGCATCTTTCCTCAAATAGTTTTCAGCACAGCTGTAATCCAGGATGAGAATATCTGTGTGACAAATAATGTTTTTCTTTTTGTATAGGATACAATGGAACTACAACCTCTAAACGTTTGTCTTTTCTAATGGTTCAGAAGTTGACCTAAAGTATTATAAAGCCCCAGGCAAGGCTCAAACTCGCAGCCCCTGGTTTGCAGGGCCAGAGCTCTAACTACTGAACTACAGCACTCAACTTAACTATTTTCTTTTAAAGTCCAGTTCTCTGGCTCGATGCCTGTGGCTCAATCGGCTAAGGCGCCAGCCATGTACACCTAAGGTGGTGGGTTCGAATCCCCGACCCAGGCCCGCCAAACAACAATGATGGCTGCAACCAAAAAATGGCCGGGCGTTGTGGCGGGTGCCTGTGGTCCCAGCTACTTGGGTGGCGGAGGCAGGAGACTCGCCTGAGCCCAGGAGTTGGAGGTTGCTATGAGCTGTGATGCCATGGCACTCTACCCAGGGAGATGGCTTGAGGCTCCGTCTTAAACAAAAAATAAATAAATAAATAAAATCCAGTTTTTTAATGTGGATAGGCACTGCAAAATGATCCAGAAATGTTCCTTAGGTATCTATAAGCGTTAAGCGTTCATTGATAAGCTTAAGATGCCACTTATAAGTAATAAGTATGTCTTAGTCTTAAACGCTGTTTCCTTCTAATATAAATTGGAGAATGGTTGATTCCAGAAGGATCTTAGGCAGTGGCTTTGAGCACAGCACACCCACTGAACTACGCATCACAGAAAAGTCCAGAAGTAATCCAAGTCTGCTACACCCAGGGCTGAGGCAAAATACACAGAAAAGTTTTTTCTCCTGTATTAAATCCCACCCAAACTCCAAAAGGCACATAGCAATTCTTGCAAAAATATCTATGACCATCTAAAATTTACAGTAGAATCTCTGTAAGTTGACCACCCCAGGACAGTCACAAACCGGTCAGCACACGGAGGTGGTCACCATAAGGAACAAGGTTGCTGCACTGACACGCAAACATGGTGTATGTCCCATCTTTGAGAATTAGGGCAACTCAGGGAGGTGGTGAGTATGAGGAAGTATTAGCTGTGGAGGTTCCATTGTATTTGTTTAAATAACAACACTAAAGGAATAAATGGAAAATAAAACTATCTCTAACATAAGGGGCATAAAAAGGATGTCACTATGCTCATGCTCACTGGACCCAGGCCAGTCTACTCACGCTCACGTTCTCCTTCTCGCCGCCACAACCACTGTCCTCCACTTGGGGCTCTCTCATTGCCCTCTGGATGCAGGCGTTCAAGCAATGGCGAATAACATGAATCAACTTTGCTAAAACATTTAAAATAATCAAGAATTAGTTTATGTTTGTTCTATAAAATTAACTTTCTAATGGTAAAATTGTAATCCTGAATAGTTGAAAGCATTATTTCAAGGACAATCATTAAAGAAATGCAAAAAGCATGAAGCATATTAACATGACAAGCACCAAATATACACCGTATTTCATGCCACAGGCAGTGGTTCATGCCTATAATCCTAGCACTCTGGGAGGCCAAGGCAGGAGGATCACTTGAGACCAGGAGTTCCAGACCAGCCTGGGCAACCCAGAGAGACTCTGTCTCTATGAAAAATATAAAAATTAGTTGGCTATTGTGGTTGGTGCCTGTAGTCTTGGCTACGCAGGAGGCTGAGGCAGGTCACTTGAGCCCCTGAATTTGGGGCTGCAATGAACCATGATGACACACTGCACTCTAGCCTGGGGAACAGAGTAAGACTCGGTTTCAAAAAAATAACTCATAAAAATTTAAAAGTAAAGTATATCATGCCTTGTAGGGAAACATAACAGAAACTGAGACACAGCAGGGCCCAGTACCTATGTTGGTGCAGGCCGTGTGCTCATGTGCATACTGATAGAACTTCCTGGCAGCTGCAGGGTTCATCTGCACCAGCGTGACGCAGCGCTCACACCAGACCTCCTCCGGCTGGTTCACAGGCAGGAAGGAATTAAATATGAGGCTCACCAGGCGCCGAGACACAGGTCGGGAATCAGTCTCCAGACGAACCAAAATATGCTCCATGGGGCATATCTTCCAAAACTGTACGCAAAGCACAGGCAGAAGTGACCTACTGTTCCTATGATCTTCTTTATTAAATCATAACTGTGTACATTAATGCATTTATGGGGTACAATGTGTTAATTTTATATACAATTTGTAATGCTTACATCAAACTGATTAACATAACCTTTACCTTGCTTACTTTTTATTAAGACATTTATACTCTTAATAGTTTTGACAAATACCCTTTCATTGTATACATTAGGTGAGGTCCCACAAAAGACCCTCCTTCCTCCCAGCCTCCCCCCCTCCCATGCCCTCTCCCTTCTCTTCCTTCCTTTCTGGACTATAATTGTGTTTTATCATTCCTATGAAAGTATAGATGATTATATATTGGTGTCATACTACTATTGAGTACACTGGATACTTTTTCTTCCATTCTTGAGATACTTTTTACTAAGAGTATGTTCCAGCTTCATCCAAATAAACATAGAAGTAGTAAAGTCTCCATCTTTTTATGGCTGCATCATATTCCATGGTATACATATACTACAATTTGTTAATCCATTCATGGGTCGGTAAGCACTTGGGCTGCTTCCATGACTTGGCAATTATGAATTGGGTGCAATAAACATTCTGGTGCAAATGTCTTTGCTATAAAATGATTTTTGATTATCTAGGTATATACCTAGTAGAGGAATTGCAGGATTGAACCACAGGTCTACTTTTAGTTCCTTGAGTATTCTCCAAACTTCTTTCCAAAAGGCTATATTACCTTGCATTCCCACAAGCAATGTAGAAGAGTTCCCTTCTCTCCACACCCACACCAACATCTGTAGTTTTGGGATTTTGTGATATGGGATAATCTTACTGGAGTTAGATGATATCTCAGAGTGGTTTTGATTTGCATTTCTCTGATGATTAAAGATGTTGAACATTATTTCATGTGTTTGTAGGCCATGCATCTGTCTTCTTCAGAGAAGTTTCTGTTCAAGTCTCTTGCGCACAAAGAAATGGGGTATTCTTTTCTTACTGACTAGTTTGAGTTCTCTGCGTATTCTAGTTATCAGACCTTTGTCAGAAACATAATCTGCAAATATCTTCTCCCATTCTGAAGGCTGTCTGTTGGCTTTACTTACAGTGCTCTTGGCTGTGCAGAAGCTTTTTAGTTTGATCAGATTCTAGTAATATATTTTGGGGTATTGCTTCAATTGCCTGGGGCGGGGGGGGGGGGGGTTAAAACTCATAAAATATTTTGCCAGGCCAATTTATTAAAGCATTATACCATCACTACCTTTTATGATTTTTT
>CAUYQV010123605.1:0-12050 GCA_963574575.1 Galagoides demidoff | reverse complement strand
TAATACGAAAGAATCTATATCATACAGACAAACTATTTAAAAATAATTTGATTAAGTTACAAATCAATAATATAAAAAAATGATAAAATTCGCCTTCTTTGAAAAGGGCTTTTGTGCTTTTTTCCCGGAACCTTATGATTTAAAGCTGTGGTTCTCAACCTTCCTAATGCCACGATGTGTTTTTATTGTTACAAAGGGGTCACGAGCCACGGGTTGAGAACCGCTGGTTTAAAGTATTATTTATGTGAGAAAAATACGTTAGAGTTTTTAAGATAAAATAAAAAAAATTACATATTTATATAAAACAATTCTTAAAATATTTTGAGGTAAGAAAACCCCATGTTTCCTCCTTGTTTGTATGTCAAGGATGCTAGGAATGATGTTCCTGGTTTCTGACAGAATAACATAATCACAATGGTGTCAGTATTTCCTCATAATTTTCTCTTGCATTTTTATAATCCATATTGCAAAATGCTTAACTAGTTCTTCTATAAAATTTAAGTCATTTAATATTAATTTCAGCTTTCTCTATGTAAATACGTCATGACATACAGTGATAAAACGAAGCTCAGAGATCAAAGTTTTGATTTTTGAGAGGCATACTGCTTCTTTGCAGTATGGGTAATTATAATAAAAGTTATCATCATCATCATACTAATAATAATGGTAATAGTAACAACAACACAATAATTGAAGTAGCTGAGGTCATAGACGAAGCCTTTCTCTACGGTGCTATACAGAATATGTTGCAAATAGGGATGTCGGGTAATGAATACTTAAGTAAGCAATATTCAAAAGAACTTTAGTAAGAAATAGAGTATGAGTCACAACTTCGATGTGCATAAAATACATTATCACTTACCTTTTTTTTTTCAAGTAGCTTACTAAGCCCTATGAAAAAAACAAAGTCCAGAAGAGAAAGTTTTCTTTTCCTTTCTCTTACCAATTTTGTTGCCCATCAATAATCTTTGTTCAGTTTCCTGGAAGGGCACACGGACTTGTGTTTTGCAGAAAATATAAGATGTGATCCTGTGTTATGCCTACAAGTCAGCCTGGACAACACAGGTGAAAAGAATGAAGTTTTTGGTTATTATATTTTTCTCTTTTCTTTTCTTGTTATACACGTTGGAGGATGAGGTGAATGCAAGGCTTTAGCTGCTGTTGGAACAATTGGAACAATTGTGAAAGGTTGCATCAATATCATACTTTAACTGTCTTAAATTGCATTGCAGATCATTATTTAAATGTATCTTTTTTTTTTAACACCCAAGATTTTTAGGTCAGAGAGAGTGATGGATATCTTGTCTTTAATTATAGATAGCACTATTTCCTGGACCCAGGAAACGACTTGGATAACGAAGGCATCTTCAGTTCAAAGTTCAACATCTCAGTTTCATTCTCTTTGTACATTTTAAAACCCGATTTCTGAGTTCCCAGAATAAAATAAAAATACACCAAAGTAACAAAATCATGCCAAGAAGCCTGAAACAACCTTTAGATGCTGCAGTGAGATAATACCTAGAACACTTACTTATACCTACTTAATAAAAATGTTCTTTTGCGTTTGTTTTTACTTTTCAATTAGATTTCCAATTTGAAGTGTAAGTTTTAGAAACAAACAGTAATATGATATTTACAATCATTTTTAAAGCTTTCCCAATATAAAGTGTTTATATTTTAGTATATATACAATATATAATAATTTTATCTGTTTCTTGAAACATGAAAAGAGTTTTTCCTGAGGGACATGAATAAAATATTATTGCAATGTTATTACAAAGATATTGTAAATAACACAGGAACTTCAGTTTAGCCCCATTTTAATTTCAAATGGCTATCCAATAAATATATTGCATAGCTGAGATATTTCTGTGCACTCTTGGTAACTGTTACACACAAGTAAGCCATGGTCAGGCACTGAAAGAATCCAACTTTAGTCTCATTATACAGCTCCTCTGAAACCATGACTCAAATTTTGAATTATGGTGATATTTTTCTCACCTGCTAGTTATTTGTGGGCTGTAGAAGTAATGCTATTTTTGTGGGCAGATTCCCTGTCTCCTATTGATGAAGGAGGATTGAAGTCTTGGAAATCCTTTCTCTTTCCCCAGCCCTGTGGTTTTCTTAAAAGTGTGAGTTGTATTGACATGCCCAATTTAATCCCTGAGATAGTAGGTGATGCTTGTAGATAAGATCAGTCACCCTCTATGTTTGAGTCAGTAAATGTAGTACAGAGCTGTGCAAATTGACTCCCTGTCAGTAGGAGGAGCTTTCTGGAAAGAACTAGCTCATGGTTGGTTTGGAACCAGTGATCGGCTCTATCCTCTCAGGAGAAGCACTGAAATAGCCCAGGTGATGGGCAGGGCCCTGGACTTCAGTGAGTCCTTATTTTCCACCAGTGCAGAGGGAGGAGACGGAATGAGGCTGAACGGGGCTGGGTTGGGTGACCCTGCCCTCAGGTTCCAACAAAGCTAGTGAAGTAGCTGTGTCAGCAGGGGTCAAAAATCTGTCCCCACGCTGCTGGGGAAAGCCACCAGAGAAGTCAGAAAGTCTGCTTGTGGGGACGTGGCTCTAGATTCACTATCTGGCTGTCAGGAGTGGGTTTCACTCCTCTGCTCCCAGTCTCCCTCTGCTGTCTGCCACCAGGCAGGAGCTCAAACCAGTTACACTCCAGCAATGGCCCTGCAGACAGGGTGCTTCCCTGTCCAGGGTCCTGATCTGGTCTGAGAACATTGCCTTTTTTTTTTTTTTTTCTAATTTTAATATCTATATTTTTCTCAAAGCAAATTATGTCTTTGTTTCATTGTTGGGGATTCATTAAGGGTATAGAGAACCAGTTTACATTGATGGCACTTGTTAGGTAAAGTCTCATAATTGTGTCCCACCCCCAAATGTGTGTCACGTATTATGACTCCCCCCACTCTTCTTCCTACTCCCCTCTCTCTTCTCTTTCCTTCCCCAATCACATCTCCCCTTTGGTCTCCCCTTCTCCCAACTCTCTCCCTCCTTCCTTCTCTCTGCTCTCCCCTTCCCCCACACCCTCCCACCGTGTAGTAGGTCATCAACAGTCCTCATATGAGAATTGAGTGGTTAGGATGCTTGCTTCTCCATTCTTGTGATGCTTTACTAAGAAGAATGTGCTCCGCTTCTATCCAGGTTAACAAAAAGGATGAAAGTCTCCCTTTTTTTTAGTGACTAAATAGTATTCCATAGTATACATAGACCATAGCTTGTTATCCATTTCTGGGTTGGTGGGCACTTAGGCTGTTTCTACATTTTGGCAACCCCAGTGAGAATGGCTCACATCACAAAATCTCAAAACTCAGATGCTGGTGTTGATGTGGAGAGATGGGAACACTTTTACACTTCTGTTGGGACCTCAACTAATACAACCTTTTTGGAAGGAAGTATGGTGAACCCTCAGAGAACTCAAGCTAGACCTCCCATTTGATCCTGCAGTCCCATTACTGGGCACATTGCAATCCCATTACTAGGAATGTGCCTTCTTGTGGGGGTAGGTGGGCTCCCCAAGTGTGCTGCAGCTGGGTCTACACTGCACTCTCTGTTCAGTTCTTCCCTAAGGAGCTCCTTCACCTTGTGGGATCAGTTCACAAATCTCCCCTCCATACCTCTGAGCAACATTACTGAGTCCTTAGGGTTAGGATCTGACTTACAGGTGTGTCCCTGGATGCCTGAAGGTCAATCCCTAACTGTGCCAGGAGAGGTGTGCTAGTCCCAAATTGTCTATGGAGTACACAAGAGGTTTGATGGCCCTCTGTTTGGGGGTATGTCCTCTGATGGGGCAACTGGGAAAGCAGCCAGGGAGGGCCATTCCATGCCCCTGCTACAGGTTTTTAGGAGGAAAGGTTTACTGGAACATATGGAGTATTTTCCTTAGAGTAAAAGTTTCTGCCAAAGCTGTTTTCTTGCCAACTTTTAAAATTATTTTTGTCAGCATTTCATTAAATGAACATTTTAATTAAAATGAGTCATAAGAATAACTTTTTAGAAAATCTCTGTAGCATTTATGACTCTCCTAATAAAGTTTACCAATCAAATTTAAAGTAATATGTTTCTCAAATTGTATAAAAGCATTCAACTATATATATTTACACTGTAAGTACATCTGATTTTTACATTTAAAATATGGAGGGCTGCTCATCCAGTATCTAGCTCTGTATGTCTCTTTCATAGTACATGGCTGTATACTTTGTGGATGGGCCTTGCATCCATTAAGTATATTACACATGATACTAAATAAAAATTTATTAAGAATACTGACCAAAAGAAATTTAATAACTTTTACCTTAGATAGTAATTACTTCAAAATAGAACAGTGACCATTATAATTTTGATTACAATATCTCAATGCAAACTTTATCAATGTTTCTATTCAGGTGGTCCAAATATTCAGTAAGTTTGATGATAGTTTGGTTTTATGCCCATATGATATTGTGTACAGAGACGTATGCCCCATGTAAAATATAGTCTTTTAATTCTACCCATACTCTACAGGAGGGGGGGGAAGGGCAGGGAGAGAGAAGGGAGGGCAGAAAGGCAGGAAAAGAGGTCAAAGAAAATTTACTCTTAAAGTGCATTATTTAAGATTTGACACTGGCTTAATTTTTTCTGATTGTATCTAAAGTTCTTGAAGCACAGGATACATGCGGTTTTGTCCCTCCCCCCAGCACATCAAACAATAAAATCCAAACCCAAACCAAAATCCTATGGATCTACACTGGGATTGAAATTTAAAAACAAATGAAAATTCCAAAATAAAGCATTTTGATGCTATTTAAGAAAAGGATTATTTCTTCTCATTTTTCTCATTAAGTGGCAATGTATTTTAATGTGGTCATCAATGAAGTACATATCCAGAGTCCACTTTTTTTTTTTTTGCAGTTTTTGGCTGGGGCCAGTTTTCAACTCACCACGTCTGGTATATGGGGCTGGCGCCCTATGTCTTTGAGCCACAGGTGCTGCCCCAGAGTCCACATATTTTACCATAAACTTGCTCCCTCAGTGAAAGAAAATAGTATATCCTAGTGAAAATGTGATACAAATAACACACTTTGATTATGATACAATCTCAAATAATCTGTATATTTAGAACTGTTGAAATAGAGTAAAATAAAAAAAGATACACCACATACATACACACACCTCTGCAGAAACTCTATATGCAGCTAATAATTTTACAAGAAACACTACAAACGTTTTGAGAACAAAAATTAAGATAAAATCACCAGGACGTTCTATGCACTTCGGCATTCTGTAAACCACTTCTGAAAATACTCCTTTCACTCATTTTCTTCAAGCGCTATAAGCTCACTTTTGTAGGTAAGAACAGCTTCCTTAGGGCTGGAGAACCTTCTTCCATGCAGGGGCTTTTTGACCGTAGGGAAGAGAATGTAATCACAGGGCCAGATCAGGACCGTATCTGTGGACTCCAGAAACCGAACAGTGAGTTGGCCTGTGGATGGATGCATTGTAGTGGTGTAAGATGTCCTCTGCGGTCCTGTCCAAGAAAAGTCCTGCCACTCTATAAGCTTCCTACTTTTGGTAGGCACACCGTTGAGTACCACTGAGCAGTAACAGTTTCTGACTGTGCGGCCCTCAGTTGGGGTCAGCTATGGAGCTGGGAGGAGAGCATGTTCACACTATGATTTTCTACGATTTTAAAAATGAATAAAAGGAGTCGCAAAGCTTTGAGTGTTGGCAACAGGCTTTCAGAGACTATAATTATTCCTCTGCAACATTTTTTTGATATTTTCGTGAATTTGAAGAGGCCAAACTTCACTGAAAGATGAGGAGTGTAGTTGGCATCGGGCAACCACAGTAACTAAAGAAAACAAAGTATCAATGGAAGTCAGTTTTAACCATCTTCAGTGAGGAAAGATGCCACCATTTTCTTTCCGATGTTTTGGGGCCAGTTCACTCTTTTTGGTGGGTTTTCATTGGGAAAAACACACATTGTTGATGGCTGATGCTTATTTCCTGAGTTAAATTGGTAAATCAAGGTTTCATCAAAAGTGAGGATATGAGAAACCCATCTGGACTTGCCTCTATCCATCTGAGTGGCACTGCTTCACACCATTCAACCCAGACCCACTTTTACTCATCTTTCAAAGTGTGAGGCACTCCTCAGGATGGAACTTTCCTAACTGGAAGACAATCATGTAGGATTGTGGATACTGCCAGTGATGCAGTCTGTTAGAGCCACTCCAATGGCCTTAAATGTGACCTGACCATTTTTTGCAAATCATTTTTCCATAGGAGCAATGTTTCCACTGTGGTCACTTGACACCACCCCCTCCTCATCTTTCAGTGAAGGACAGCAACTTTTAAAGCCATGAAAAAAGCAAAAAATTGTTGCAGGGGAAGGAGTATAGTCTCTGAAAGCCTGTTGCCAACACTCAAGACATTGCAACTCCTTTTACCCATTTTTAAAATCATAAAAAATAATAGTGTGAAAGTGCTCTCTCTCCAGCTCCATAGCTGACTCCACCTGAGTGCCACGCTGACAGAAAAATATGAGGCCCTCCCAGCAACCCTGACAAGCCTAGAGAGCTGAAAACTGCAGCGTGAATCAGAAAGGACACTGGTGACGGTTTCTTGGAAGTAAAATGACGGACCATAACCCAGTGTGTGTCAAAAGTTTTATAATGATCTTCTTACCACCAGATCTTCCGAACCACTATTATAAAATCAGGTTGTTTTTTGTTTGTTTGTTTGTGTTTGAGGAAAGTCTCATGTATTAAACAAAAATGATTATATGTAATAAAAACATAAGATTTTAACTTCTGGGCTTCAAACTGTTTCCTTTACAAAAATAGGTGTAATTTTTTTCCCAAAATAATAAGAAATTAGAAATTTATGAATATAAAATAAAGGCTCCATCCTCAGTTTGTCAGTTGTATCATCTTTAATATGCTATTTTATCTGATCACAAATTTTCTCATGTATAAAACAGAAATTCTAACATTTTTAAAAATTCTACTTCAAAGGATTACTGTGAAAGTCAATTATTGCTCAGGATTTTTTTTTTTTTTTTTTAAATCATAGCTGTGTACTTTGATACTGTCATTGGGTACAGTGTGCTATTTTTATATACAATTTAAATATTCTCATCCAATTGGTTAACATAGCCTTCATGTCACTTTCTTAGTTATTGTGTTAAGACATTTATATTCTTCATTTAGAAAGATTCACATGTACCCTTATAAGATGAACCACAGATGTGATCCCACCAATTACCAATGCTCTGGAACTTAAACGGATTGCCTGGTCCGTATCCCAGTACATTAATTTTCAGATATTCTGAGGCAAACTTTCTGACTAATTCTGTAAACCTTCGTTATTTTTATTGCCTGTCTTCATTTTCTATTTGTTGTGAATTGTTTCCTGATTTCTCAAGGTCATTTTTTTTCTGTTTTTTTCTGTTTTCCTTTGGTATTTATTTGGACAAGGTATTTGACAGTTTGTGTTTTTCTGAGACTTATATTCAAAGTATATTATTTTTTACCTCTTACCAATATACTATCTATCCTCAGGAAATACCGTTTTTGGCTCCCACATATAAGTGAAAACATGTTTCATTTGTCTTTCTGTGCTTATCTTATTTCACTTAACCTAATGACTTATAATTCCATTCACGTTTCTGCAAATCACAAGATTTAGTTCTTTTTATGACCGAAAAATCAAATGCAAGTGGATTAAAAACTTTAAATTGAAAACTTGAAGCTACGAAAGCACTGCAGGAAAACACTTGGAAAACCCTCCAGGGCTTCAGTCTGGGCAAAGACTTCTTTTTGTGTGTGATACCTTAAAAGCACAGGCAATTAAATTAAAAAATACACAAACAGGATTACACAAAGGTTAAAAGCTCCTTCGTAGCAAAAGAAACAGTCAGAAAAGTAAAGATATAGCCCACAAGATGAGAGAAAATATTTGCAAACTACCCACGTGACACGGTATTAATAACAGAATATGTAAAGACTTCAAACAACTTAATAGTAAAAAAAGAAAAAGAACAGAAAAAAGAAAAGAAGAAAGAAAAAAGCAAAAAAATGTGTAAAATATCTAAACAATTTTCAAAAGAAAGCATACAAATAGCCAACAGGTACATGGAAAAAATACTCAATATCCTTATTCATCTGAGAACTTCAGGTGAAAACTACTATGATTAAAATGGTGACAATCCAAAGGATAGGCAAAAATGGATGCTGGGGAAGATGTAAGAAAGGGGAATCCTACACCGCTGACGGGAATGTAAAGTACCATTATGGAGAATAGCACATGGAGGGTGCCCCAAAACCCAAAGATACAACCATCATAGGATCCACAAATCACACTACTGAATGTATATCAACGGGAAATCAATTTATCAAAAAACACTTGCCCTCCCATGTATATTGCAACATTACACTCAATGGCCAAAATATGGGGTCAACCTAATTGTCCATCAGTGGATGACAATACTGCATTTATGCTCCTCATTTATTCCTTGTAGCTCAAAGGTGCTTGAAGCACCCACTAATGATAAATGCAGATGAGATTGAATTAAATATTTAATTTCCAGTAACAGATATTTTATGACATAAATTGTGACATGAGTTTACATAAAAGTTTTCCCAAGTACATGGCACTAATTAAAAGTTGTTCTATGTACTAACATAACACTGATGTCCTACAATGTTTGTGTGTGTGTGCACGCTCAAACCTTTTCATGGATAATTCTGTGTTGTATTTCTGCCATCTTGTGAGCAGAGGCACTGGCTGCTTTTTGCTGCATTATTTTCTGAGGAAGTTTGTGTAGTGAAAACCTCTGAAGATCAAAATCGGGTGTTCCTCTGGTGAACCATACTTGCTACTTATATATTTTTAATTAGATTTTCTAAATTTAGGTTTCTCTTTGTCACACAATTCTCTGCCTTCTTGGTCTTCTATTACCCTGTGGAAGAATAATAAATTATCTTTAATTTTGATTCCAGAAATCTCTAATATTGTCAGAATCTAGAAAATTGTGTTGGGCTATCTTGTCAGATTGAAGGTAGGATAAACAATCCAACTTTTCACAGTCCTTGACAAAGTCTGTATCTGTAAGTCACTTCTTCATAAGCAAAGCCATAAAGGTAATAAGAGAATTTTAAAGTGAATAGTAATACTTAGAACTCAGTTTTGGAATTTTCTTATATCTCAAATAAAAAACTTAAATTTTAGAAATTAATTCACTTTCTCAGGTTCATTGTTTGTTAATGCAAAGACTAAACCCTACATTTATTATCAATGACCTTTCCCTGAAATAATATAGAATCGTATCTCATAACACACACGTGAACTTGATTAACACAACTTTGAATTTATTTTTCCAAGATGAGTGTATTATAAACACTGCATTACCCTCAACCAATCAGTGCTTTTGGATAAGCAATCTTAACTCAGTGATTGAAAACAATTGTTTTTTTCTAACTTTAGTGGAATAACTGTGACTCTGATGAGATTTCCTGGCTTTGGGCCCTGGTTTGGTTTTATACATATTTCTCACACTCAACTTGTTTCCACTGAATTGGGTTTAGCTCAATTTTCTTGGCCAGATTATGTCTACATGGAATCAACCAAAGATTATTTCATAATCCAAGCAGAAAGGGATTTCACCATGAGGGAATTCCATGATTATAATAGAGAAAGGCCAAACAAAAAGTTTCCTCAACAAGCTATTAAATGCACCTATATCTTGTGCTTGAGAATGAATGGCACAGGTCATATCGACATATATATCATGGTACATCAGAGTACAAGCCCTAAAGTCAATGACCTAGGCAAGTATAGAAATATTAGAAAGGAACAAATAATTACAAAAATAAGGCAGGAATTATAAAAATGACCACGCGCCACACCTAAAACTTCAACTTTAATTTTACAATGATTACTCACCTATATGTAGTTATATATAATGTATATGATAGCCACACACATCCGCTGAGAATAGATGTCATCCATATATGATTGAATCAACTTTTTTCTTCAAAAGGGTCCCATTTTCCCCCAAATTGTCCATTCTGCGTTGAATTTTTAATATAAAACTGAAGAAATTGTTCTTCATTTCTCTAAATCTTATCCCCAAAAGCAACTTTTGCCAAATGATTTTAACCATCAGTTTAAAAGATATAATTTATGTACAAAGAAATCCATCCCTTTTGAGTATGTATTGAAATGAACTTTTATAGTGTATAGCACTGGGAGAACTAATAGCATTGGAAATTCAATGGACTGATTTGTAAGCATTCATCAATGTTTTGTGTGCCTTGTGAGAAGTGGCAGTGACTTTCCTTGTTCCAGACTATTTTTACAAGGATAATTATGCAGCAAAAGATGTTTGCATTTTTTCTAGTATGATAAAGATAATGACCCTCTGGGCAAATGTCAAGCTAATGAACTATCTATTATAGAAAAAATAGTTTTTCCAAAGCCCATGATTATACTCCTTTAACTCAACCCCCTCTATGTGCAGGTAGCAGATGGTCCTCTGTGTTTCAGCCTATGGGGGTTGTGCAACAGACACAAGGCTAATATTCTGACTACTGCTGTCATGGTGACTAATAAACTGGTGTCTTTGACCACGTTTCCCCCATTTTCTGTTATCAACTATATAAAAATACAGCAAGTGTGAAAATAGAATAAAAGTTACATATTTGACTCTTTTTGACAACTACAAGTGTCCCTGTAAATGTGTGCCGGTTCCTAAAAAGTCGTGAAAAGAGGCAATTCAGTATTTTTCACATTAGTATGTCCTTTCAAACATGGGCGATTTTGAAGATGCTGCACTCTCCACAGTCATGAGTTCTTTGTATTTCCTCATGTTTATTCTCAGCAGATAAGCTCACTCTATTTTTAGAAAATAAATATAAACCACTAAGAGAGATTCATTTTGCTTCCCACTACTAAATCTATAAACCAATCTTTTCTCTCTCCTTGTTTTACTCTCCATTATGTTCAAAGAAAAGAAATGTTTCATTACCTATGACCTTCAGTTTCTCTTCTTGTTCTTTTTCAAAAGCATTTTCACATTTTGTAAAATTCATTAGCATTTAAAACTACAGGGCAGGATTTGAAAAAAAAAATAATCAAAATTAAACAAAAAACCTTTCCTTCCTGCACATTACATTCTAGGTACAATCCTTATCTATAGAATATGCTTTTGTATTTATATATATTTGAAAATATGGGTTAATACAGTTTCTGAATTGTATTATCTTCCTTTGATTCTTCTATTCGCCTTTAGCATTCCAACAATATCTTCTTTATTGAGATTAATAACATAGGATGCTACAAGTAATTCATAGTACATAATTTTAAACTTATATTTCTCTGAAATATTGAGAAGCTGTCCTTCTTGACAGGCTTTCTATTTTTGTCTTTTAGACATCATATTGTCCTCATATTCCTGATATCTTACTAAACACTCTGTTTCTTTAAATTTGCTTATACGTGTGTGTGTATATATATATATATATATATATATACACATATATATAGCTTTCACTCTCACTCAAACTAGAGTGCTATGGCATCAGCCTCGCTCACAGCAAGGTCAGACTCCTGGGCTCAAGTGATCCTCATGCCTCAGCCTCCAAAGTAGCAATTTGCTTATACCTTTGCCTTTGCCTTCATTTACTCCACCAGTTAACATAAAGGTCTCCAAACTTAATCATAGGCACACTTCTCATTCTATCCTTTTATATAGTAAAGCATCCACCATTCCAGCTTCATATTGCAGTGTCACCAAAAGTAGAAGGGGTTCATTCTCTATATTTGTATCAGCATTTGGTGCTATCATTTATTTTAGTTTATTTGATACGTTTAATTAGGTGTGTCATAGTAATGTCTGCTTACAGTTTTTTTTTTTATTTTTTGAGACGGAGCCTCAAGCTATCCCCCTGGGTAGAGTGCCATGGCATCACAGCTCATAGCAACCTCCAACTCCTGGGCTCAAGTGAGTCTCCTGCCTCCTCCTCCCAAGTAGCTGGGACCACAGGCGCCCGCCACAA
>CAUYQV010123600.1:0-18987 GCA_963574575.1 Galagoides demidoff | reverse complement strand
CCTTTTGGGGCTCTTGTCAAGAAGTACTTGAATTTTTAAAAAACGCTTCCGTGATTAAAGAGTGATATTTACAGAGATTAACCAAATTGCATCTAGGTTTCAGAAAATACATAAAAGTATGACGTTACCAGAATTTTTTTTTTTTTTTTGAACCCACCACCTCTGGCATATGGGGCTGGCACCCTACTCCTTGAGCCACAGGCGCTGCATGAAGTTACCAGAATTTTTTTTTTTTTTTGGAGACGGAGCCTCAAGCTGTCCCCCTGGGTAGAGTGCCATGGCATCACAGCTCATAGCAACCTCCAACTCCTGGGCTCAAGCGAGTCTCCTGCCTCCGCCTCCCAAGTAGCTGGGACCAGAGGCGCCCGCCACAACACCCGGCCATTTTTTGGTTTCAGCCATCATTGTTGTTTGGCAGGCCCGGGCTGGGGATACAAACCTGCCACCTTAGGTGTATGTGGCTGGCGCCTTAGCCAATTGAGCCACAGGCGCCGGGCCAGAGTCAGAATCTTAAGGAATCCACACAGAAACAAACAAAATGCTTGAAACAGGCATGATGGTAAGGAGAGTGAGTTGAAGTAGTAGAATTATTCAGTACTGACAGTCCATTTGAGATCGTACGTGTAAGCAAAACTGATTAACCCCTATAGTGGGATTTTCTTCAATCGCTCTCAGCTTCTGGAGAAAGAAGCTTTCTAGGCAAAATGAATTTTTTACAGATGAATAAGGCTGGCATTTTGTCAGAAAAATAAAACAAAAGAGAAAAAGAATCACGTAGCTGCATTGCATCAACTGAAGAGTTTTTGAGATGATAAATCATGGGAATATAAACTGAAATCTGAGGGAAGTAACAAAAGAAGAAGGTTGGTGGTGATGAGAAAATAGAATAATCAATAGATTATAGCACAGAAAGAGGATTTCACTGAAAATCAAGAAGGGGGAAAGGTGGGGAGAGGAGGAGTGAAAACCTATCTATTGGGTACAATAACACTATTTGGATGCTGGTAACACTGACATCCCTGACTTACGCCTTATAAGAGGTATCCGTGTAATAAAAATATTTGTACCCACTTAATATTTTAAAATAAAAAAACATAATGTAGGTCCTGATGAAGTACAGGTATTGATTAATGAGAACAATTGAATAAGCAGATAGGAAGGAGAAAGTATTATGGTCACCAAAGTGAAATAGTGATTTTGAAAAAGGAGAATTTATATCTGTTGATCAGGTTATGATCTAGTGAAGATGTGAATGTCACTGGAGATGAAGAGGTTGAGGCGCTAAGAGGCTATGGAATTGAATAAACCATCCACAAGGCAGTGAGGCTTCAGCAGGCTACTCTTTGAGAGTACTCTACAAATTATAGATCCATCCATAAAACTCCGTTGGATTATAGAGTCTTCCATAAATGAAGTAGAATAAGTGCATGAAGGAGCGGGGAGTGTGTGTTAGAGTGAAAGTTACTCAAAAGTCCAGGGTTGTGTGAGATGGTGGAGAAGAAATGTCTGGAAGAGACAGTGGGATCAACTAAACACATCAGCTCCAAATAAAAAGCTGTGCTTAGAACGACTACGGAGGACGTGTTATTTCATGGGGGAGTTCAGGTGAAGTGAGGAGAGAGAAGAAGCTTCAGGAGATGAGGCTAAGAACATAAGAGAGATCGCTACGATAGTCATATTGAGGATGGGAGAGGAGAGGGAAGGAATAAGAAAGTTCAGAGCAGCGTGGGAACAGCAGTGATAAGAGTGTGGTAACATAAGAAACTCAGAGGTCTCACATATTCAGAGGTGATTATTATAAATAAAGATAAAAAGTTTGGGATATATTGTATCAGTTCTCCTTGGAAAGAGTGGACACTAACCCTAATGGTAATGTGGGTCATTTATTACTCCTTGTATTTGCTAAATCTTTTTCACTTTTATTCACACCCAAACATAGCAAGCTGAGTAATCATCAATATTTTATGGATCAGGGGCATACAGGATTTCACATGTTTTGATACTACAAAGGAGTGGTGAATAATTTTAGGTTATCTTTGGTTGATCACTGAATCTGACATTTTATCATCATTAAATAAATTATGGAGGTCAGATTAGCTAGAGCAGGATCACTCCCCACATTGCCAACATTATATGTATAGTATTTTGATGTATTTTACAACTTGAGATTAAATTAATATTGCCTCTTTTTTTTTCATTTGCCTTGAAACTATAGCACATGGGTACACCTTTACTTAAAAGGTAAAGAACTTAGCAAATAAATTATTCTTAACTTGCTTAATTTTACTTAAAAGCAATAGAAATAGCTGTTTGAAAAAAAGTTACTGTTTTGACTACATAAAGTTTCAATAGGTAAAAGTTAATTTTTTAGTTAATTCCAGCCATATCTTAAAAATAAGGAGAAGGAAATACTTTCTCTAGGTTTTTTGATGACACAAGAGGATAGCTGCCAGGCAGGTGTATTGACCAGTTCCACAGCCTGGTCTGCTCAGTGAGCAAAGCTATCATAGGAAACCAGCAGACACTAGCATTCTTTCTATAGAGCCAGGAAAACAAAGGGTAGAGCATTAAACACACACACACACACAACATCAGAGAATACAAAGTACAAAAAAGAGAATTTGGTCTCTGTGTATAAGTTCTATTTTTCAATGTGAACTTCTTTAGCTATTTCAAGGTCCAATTTGCCAGATTGCGTTTGAAAATGACCATGATCTGGTATATTAATAAGGCATTGATATGCACAGGCACTGGTGTGTGCTCTGATCCCTCTGCTTCCGTCTACTGACTGCCTGATAATCTTCACTCTATTTCCTCTACCATCTTTTACAGTATAAAGAAATGAAATCCTTGGAGGTGTCACTGAGAAACATAAGATATACAAGAGTGAATTTATAACGTGGAAGAGCTCAACACAGGCATTTTTCTCCACTTGGGTGAAAGGAAAAAAGAGCATCTTTCCTGTTATGGTCCACCTTGCAGAGCTGGATCCTTGGCTTGGACTGGAAAGCATGATCACAGCGAGAGTGGCCAGTCACTGGAGGGACACTTCCTAACTAAGGCTGCAGTGCCAGGCAGCCTCTCAGACGCTGTGTCACAACAGGATGTGGTGTGTGCAGTACTATTTCTAAGAATAAAAACGAGAGGAATCCGATGCATCTGTCTATCAACTCTCTGGGTGACACACTGAAAGGCAGAGAGACCTGAAACTCTGTCTTAGGTCTCATCTGACATCCCAAACCAAATGCTTCCATAGCCATATGACTTTCCACTGCTCTCCCAGCAGAACTCCAAGCCAAACCTTCTTAGTCAGGTTCTATGCTTGCAGATAATCTCCACAAAGTCTCCAGGATAATTTCCTTATTACAGAGACTTCTCCGCTGTTCCCAAGGATAGTGGCAAGGACTCAAGAGGTAGTAGAATCGTTGCCTGAGTCATCTTAAAACAGAAGACACTGAGGTTATGACTAAATAAAGAAGGAAAAGGAGCTCAAAAGAGCAACTGGAGTCAATCATATAAGATGGGCTGAACCAGCTCCACATGGAAACTTGGCCTCTTCCCTGCCCCACATTTCTCTCTTCAAAAGTTCTAACTATTCTCCCCAACCTATAGGCTCAGTCTCTTGCAAAGTTTAAGAGACAGATTGATATTAGGCTCTCAGAACATAAAGAATCCTAATTTAAATTTCTGACCCTAGATTGTTTTCATCTGTGCCCCTATGTCCCAGCAGGGAAAACTTGCCCAGTTATGGTGACTTAGTGCCTGCGAGGTCCTCTGCACATGAATCTACACTATAACCATCTGCTGTCTATTCAGTCATGTCCTGAGCTGTCATGTGCATAAAACTGTTCACGTGACCATATGAAACCTACAAAGTCAACCAAAGAGTTGGGTTCACACCCAAAGAAAACTGGTAAGACACTTGATAAGCTTTATTTAACAAATTGTGTCAAGGAATTTAATGGAACTGAGATTATTACAGCCAGGGAAGATAAAGTAGAGATAACTATTATGTTTTAAATATCAAAAGTCACTTCTAATGATGATAGCCAATCTGCTTTTTCATTTTTACCACAGATACATTGAAACAAAAGAGAATTATACCAGATTCAACAATTGTTTGGAATAATGGAAAGAATAATAGTCTGATCCATCAGCCGAGGTATCAGGATTCATACACACTCCCCTGCACATGCACAGATAGCCCCACATACCCCAGCTGAGATACTACGCAAGTCATTTAATATCACCTTCTCTCTCCCTTGTATCCACATCTGTAAAACAAAAGTTTTTCAACCACAATCTTCAGTTCTGAATTTATTGGAATCTGTTAACGATCATAAATACATCCTCCACCCCAGAAAACCCAACTGTAGATTGGATATTTTCAGCTGATTTGGAGTTTACATGTTGTATTTAATAGACTAATACATTGTCAAAAAGTGCTAAAATTAAAAAATCAAAATGCACATAATCTATTAAAGCTAACTCATGTTAACAGGCAAACCTATAAACAGGTGAGAAAGTTGATTTTTTTATTCAGGCAAAAATCAATGGTTGGTGTGTGGGGGGGGTGAGGCTGGGGAAGGACCTGCTCCACGTGGTCCTTCAGGAATGCAGGCTCATGGGGTGTGCACTCTGTACAACATGTGGCTTCCATGGACGTCCTGGGAATCAAGATCCAGCTGACATTTGCAGGAAATAGGGTATAATGGAGCATCAGATGTAGAGGTGTCCTTAGGCAGCTGGGAAATTTTAGTACTTAACTGTCAAAATAATTCAGACAAACAAATAGAATTTTCATCATTTTTCCTTTAAGTAGAAATCAGCATTTCTAGGGGAAAAAATGTATTTTAGATGTACTCAAGGATTTCTCTGTATAAAACGAAGTTGAATATGGAAGACTCTTTTACAGTGAATAATCACCTCTTATTTTGTGATCATGTTACTTATCACTTTACAAATAAACGTTCTCCATTCAAAACTTCAGACTGTTTATTGTCATCTCTGAGTAACGTATAATGCAATGTATGTGCCCTGCCACCAGGTGGTGGTTCCTCCAATATGTGCTTTGAAATTCAAATTAAATCTGGAATTGATTTTCCACTCAACTTGCTGGAATATAACTTTCAATAATCAGATTTAGCCTGGAATTTAAGGAACTCTATTACCAATTCCCAGTTTTAATAAAAAAGCAAATCTATGAATCTAATGTGCCTACTATTTCTCACAGATATTTGTTCTTATTATACTTTTGTGTCATTTTTTTTTTATTGATGCTGGAGCATAGCACATAGTGGGGCTAAATGAATACTTATTTTGAGTTCTTGCTAATTCATTCCCTTTAACTGAAATTCTTTATTAAGTTGGATTTTGAGAAATCATAAGAAAAGAAAAAAACTAATAAAATGCTTTATCACCTTCTCTAATCTATCCATAAAAATCCTCTACTGAAAGCTCAACTTGGATGTCAACTTTTCTTTCATTACTGCCCCAGCAAGAAATGGGATCTCTCTCTCCATCCATGCCCAGAGAGTGCCAAGCTTTTAGCACAAGTGCAGCTCTCGTGCACTACCTCAAAGGATAACTTGTGAACATCAATCCCTATCTTAATCTCTCATAGCTCTTAACACTGTTTTTGATATTCAATGATTATTAGTTGAAGGGATGTATCATAATATCACATTTTAAAGATTTTTTTTAAATTTCTCCACGATAGCTATTACATTTTTATTGGTCCTTAACTTTTTCTTTATCGCTTTATCCTGAATTCTAATTCAATGTCAAATTCCCTGCATTGTAGTTTAAAAGTTATTGAAACGTTAAGTCTTTAAAATTTGAGTGGGCTGATGAAAGTATTAAGGTACACAGCTATTATTCAATAAATTTTAAAAAAAAGGTATCAACACTTAGTCTTGGGGCAAATCTTCAACCCTTTTCCAGGGTAATCAGAAGACAGAGTTTCTTTTGGCCCATCTACTCTTAGAGTCAATTAAAGACACTCTTCCTTTTTAGTCCTAAGTCCATCTGTGCCCACGAGTCTCTCTTCTGACTAGCTAAGCCTTCTTTTAACATCTAACACTACAACCTTTAAGAAAAGCACTACTTTTTTTCTTATTAAAAGAAAACATTACAAGTACTTGTTGTGTTTTTCTTTCATTGGAATTAGTAGGTAGGTGACCTTGAACTGTATGTCCAACAGATCTTCTTTCCGAAACACTGTACTAATAAATTGAGTTCCCAGTCTGTCCTAGCACAGTTCCCAGAGCAGTTTCCTGAAAGAGTTTATGTTCTTCCTAAAGAAAAGAACATTTTAAAATAAAACTATTTTAAAATGAAGTTCAGGGATGGAAATTTAAAGCAGTTTCATGACAGTAACATTTATCTCCTTTGGCAGTTCTGATATTTATGTATTGGGTTTTCTCAAAGCTAGGTCACCTTTCTCTGCAACCATTTAGTCTGTTTTAAAAAGTGATTTCCTAAAGACCAAAGACTACCCTACTCTAGTTAGAGTCCAGCTTCACATTGTCAGAACTTAAAATTCCCCACACTCCGGTGGCTGAGCTGCTTTAGGTCAAAGCACAGCCCCTATAACTGCCCAGGGTGTACCCTCAAAAGGGTCTCATTCTTCAGAAGGGTTAACAGCACCACTATGACAAATTCCAGAACATTTGTATTCCACTGCTGTGACTACAGACCCCTATGCCTAGACTCCAAGATGCAAAGTTAAATAAGACATGGTCCCCACCCTTAAGAAGTTTTCTATATATTGTTAATTTCTTTAGCAGATATTTTGCCCTTAGTTCTGTGTTTTTCTAGGTTCCTGACCTGAGCCTAACCTCATCTAAATAATTTACTTTCCATACATCCTGCATCCTATACTGTTCCAGTGCTCACTGTTGATATGACCTGTAATCAAAGATTTATCTTACGGTTTTAATCCATTGACATTTTGCACTCACCCAACAGAAGGAATAAAAATAGTTGACAAATACTAGATGATAATATCTGAGCTCGCTCTGCCAGTTACAGATTTTCCAAAAATAAAAAGGGTTATGAGAAACCACGTAAGTCAGTGCTTCTCACATACTTCAATGTGCATTTTTAGGATCTGCTTAAATATAGATTCTGGTTCAAACTTTCTAACAATTTTCTGCCAACGTCAGTGCTGCTAGTACACAGATCACACTTTAAGCAGCAATGCCCTAAGTGTTTTTTCCACTTTTAAATGAGGGCAAAGCCATGAGAGATATTAGGATCCAGTAAATAGGGTCCCATATTCAGAAAACATGATTAAATAAATTCAGTAATCCAGTAGAAGAATTAGTTTTTAAAAAAGAAAATGCCAGCAGAAGCTTTGTATATTGGATGACAGAGTTCTCTCTGTCTTATCAGGACATAAAATTAAAGATTAAAATAGTATGGCAGTTTGTCGAAAAATTAAAACTAGAATTACCACATGATTCAGCAATTCCACTTCTGGGTAGATAGCAGAATCACTGAACGCAGAGTCCTGAAGAAACATTTGCTCATCTGTGTTAATTCTCAATAGCCAAAAGGTGGAAATAATTCAGTGTCTATCAAAAGATAAACTGATAAAGAAAATGTGGATACCCCTAAATGCAACATTAGCCTTAATAACAAAGGAAATTCTTCCACATATTAACATATACAAACCTGGAGGATGTTGTGTAAAGTGAAATAATCCAACCACAAAAAAGCCCAAATAACTTATGATTCCATTTGTAAATGATAGCTAGAGTAGTGGGACTCAGAGAGAAAGCAGAGTGGTGGTGATTGGGACTGGGGAGCATTATGGCTTCATAGGGATAGATTTTTAGTTTTGTAACACGAGAGGAGTTCTGTGGATACGTTGAGGTAATGGTAGCACAACAATGTGAACTTCATGTGTACTTAATGACATTGAACCGTAACTTAGAAATGTTTGTGGTGGTATATTTCATGTTATATGTATTTTACCACAACTTCTTTTAAAAACTAAAGAAGTTTTATACAAGGCTATGGGCTACCATCCAGCAGGGGTATCTACCCTTTTTACTTCTGTGCCACAGATTGGAAGAAGAGTTGTCTTGGGCCACACATTAAATACACAAACATAATGAAAGCTGATGTGCAAAAAAAAGGTCTTTGCATAATTTTTGAAATATCTGACACCAGAGATAAGCAAAACAGTCCTCATATAATCAGCATGCAGCCCACTGGCCACAGGTTGGGCACCCCCAATAGGGTATCTTTGGAGCCAGATTTGTTTTAAGACAGCTAAGTTCAAACCAGAACTAGAGGAAGTTACAGACTTTTTGATTTACTCAATCCAAACCGAAAAAAAAAATTGACTAATGGTATAATTTGTACCTAGGATTACGAGCTAAATTAGCAATCTTGAGCCAAAATTCTCTGGTTCTCAATTTCCTAGGGTTGGTGACCATGAGTTTCTTGGGATGAAAATTGTTTACCAGTAGGTAAGTGTCCCTTAACTTTAAGAAATATTTTTTAATTAGGTAGGTTTCATACTCAAATTAAAACCATGCTAATAATTTTGTGCAAAGATTAATCTGCAGATCTGGTATTTATACTGCTTGTAAAGGTAAATAAATAACTTTAAGATTCAAGCTCATGATTAATAAATGATAAATTCTTAATTAGATATGCAAAATAGCCGGGCATGGTGGCGTGTGCCTATAGTCCCAGCTACTTGGGAGGCTGAGGCAGGAGGATTGCTTGAGTCCAGGACGTCTGGGCTGTAGTGCACTGTGCCAATCAGGTGTCTGCACTAAGTTTGGCATCAATATACTGACCTCCCAGGAGGCGAGGGCAACTAGGTTGCCTTAGGAGGGGTGAGCTGGCCCAGGTCAGAAATGGAGCAGGTCAAAGCTCTGGTGCTGATGAGTAGTGGGATCAGCTTGTGAATAGCCACTGCACTCCAGGCTGGGTAACACAGTGAGACCCCATCTCTTATTATAAAAAATAAAATTCTCATTTTTCTGATTCCAAGTTAAAAGATATAAGATCGTATAATTATGTTTGTAAACCTTCTTAAAATGATTAAGATAATGGGCGATGCCTGTGGCTCCGGCCCCACATACTGAGGGTGGAGGGCTCAAACCCAGCTGTGGCAGCTAAAACAGCAGTGACAACTGCAACAAAAATAGCCGGGCGTAGTGGTGGGCACCTGTAGTCTCAGATACTTGGGATGCTGAGGCAAACGAATAGCCTAAGCCCAAGAGTTGGAGGTTGCTGTGAGCTGTGACGCCATAGCAGCCTGTGTCTCCAGGGCGACAGCCTGAGACTCTGTCTCAAAAAAAAAAGATTAAGATAATGAAGCACAGTTCACTGCATTTTCAAATTTTAGTTGTGAGATTTACCGGAGTTCAGTACTTAAGGTTTTAATTGTCACATCAAATATATGAAGCTTTCCTAATGAAAAGTGACTATTTTTAATTTATAGAGTATTAAATGTTTTAGGAAACTAATCATCTTTGAATATCAACTGATTCCTAAAGGCATTTATTCTATTCTAAAGTTGATTGAACATTGATCAAAAGCCCTCTTGAAACTGATTGCTAAAATTCACAACATATGAATGTCATAAAGCTGAATAAAAATAATATTTTGAGTTTAATACTTTAAAAAAACAGTATTGATTTAAAAGACTAAGAAACCATCAACTCATTTCTAAGCATAAAACTGCTTTGAAACCACAATTAAAATCTCACATTGGCACTCTTAAATCAACTTAAATAATCAGCCTGTTTGACAAGATCAGGAAAGTAGATTTCAAAAATTTGTTTGATTAAACATTGTATTGTTTCACTTGTGGTGCTTGTGCAGCCAGGACAAATCGAAAGCCTAGAAGGCAAGACACAGACCCCAACAGGCCTGCCTAGTGGAACCCTGGGTCATAGAGAGAAATTCTGAGAAATTGCCAATGCCAAGTGATTGTCAGTCATCAGGCAGGAAGAGTTTGAAAGTTAGAAATTAATGGGTGGCGCCTGTGGGTCAAAGGAGTAGGGCGCTGGCCACATATGCTGGAGGTGGTGGGTTCAAACCCAGCCCTGGCCAAAAACTGCAAAAAAACCATTAGAAATTAATTATGTAAGTCATAGTTAAGGTCTGGATAAAATATGAATGTTTAGTGCTTACAGTGGAATGGAAGCCAAGCAGATGAGAAGTTCCTTGAAAGCAAAGAAAACATTATTCTTGGTCAGCACCGTATCCACAGGTCTTCACAGCAGAAACCGTATCTTTTTGTCTCTTGTGTCTCCAGTGCCTAGCGTGGTTCCAAGAATAAAGCAGTTGTGCAAATATCTGTTGAATGAATAATTTCTCCCACTTACATGTACTCTGTTTTCTAAATCAACCCTCTCAACCTTCATCCCTTACACATTCAATCAATCAAACCAATTCCCCTCACTGGCCTTCCTCTTAAACACTGAGCCAGTCAGATGGTTCAGCAAAAATGAATCCCAACATGATTTAAATATTTTCTCAATAATTTCTCTTTCTAAAGCTTGAGTGAAATTTCAAAAAGCCTGGTCCTTCCTCACAGGTTTTCAGGGTCAGAACCAACAAATATCCTCAATTCTTGATTCCACAGATATTGAAATGTAAGCCACTTACCAAATATCTCTTTGTATAAGGGATATTACAGGAAAATTTTCATTCCTGAAGACCCTAGTAATGTTGGGAATTCCATCCTTTGAGCACTAAAGATATTGAAAAACAAAGATGTAAGCTGATACAGATTTCTCAACATCTAAAATTATTTTCTAGTTTATGAAACTGTCAATATTTACATATTACGAATCTTGTTTTACCCATCTCTTCTTTTCTAAGTTCTTAGCAGAGTGTGTGTGCCAAAATAGGACTCTAAGAATAGTGTATTATTCTACTTAACTCATCTGCCTGACAAAAATAAGTAACTTTCCATTAGTGTTTGACTGCATCCTAGCAAAAAGTTGAGGCACTAGAAAATCTGGCTCTATGATTCTTTTCCCCCAAATATTTAGAGCATCAGATTAGCTGACAACATGTAGGCCAGAGATAAGAAAGCATTCATCAAGGTTTTGGTATTTTGGTTTTATAAAAACCTTGAGTAATTTTGTTCTGAAGCTGATATTTTCAAAAAGTTCTTTGAATTTTTCAGAACATTTCAATCGCTGCTTTTCAAGGGAAATTTTAGTAATTTTTCTAACTGAATGGAAAGTTGCGCTATGCAAACAACAAAGATTTTTTTTTTCCTTTTGAAAGTGATTCATGTTCTGATTCTGTGATTGCCAGGGGAATTAAATTTTTAAAAAAATTTAACCAAGCAGGCAATCAGAGTTATGTTGTGCTAGAGAAAGTCTAAACTCTAAAGTTCAGAAGTGTTATGCTTCCTTCTGTTTGAAGCCCATATTATTCAGATGGGTTCTTAACCAAATAAGCTTACATGATCTATAGAACAAGTTTATTTTCTTTTTATACAGTTCAATTTTTTACTAAGTTTTTTTTCTTTTTTTTTAAATTCTCATGTGGTTAATATAAATGGTTTAAATTTGTGTATGTTTCTCAATAATCCCACTCACCATTTTTTCAGAAATCTATTTTTCACTGCATTTTCTCTTGGACACTAAGAAAAGTTTTTCATAGTTGTAGGTGTTATTATCCATATTGTAAGCACAAAAAAAAAAGGACAGTGTTAAATAGCTGCAATTTAATTCTAGGACTTTCAAACTCCAAGGCCATTATAATTGAATTTGACTTTCCTTTGTTTTTCAAACTTAAGTATACATAACAGCATCTGACACAGTTACTACCTATGTAGATTATAAGGCACTACTTCTAGGAATTTTGACTCCACAGATCTTCCTTAAACTCAGAAATCTGAATTTTTAACAAGCATCCTGGATGATTATGAAACATGTCATCTATATTCTAATTAATTGGATCACATTCCAATTAAGATTGGACTATGCCTGTTTTTTTCTGTTCCTGATATCGACAGTCTCATTTCCACTACCAATCGCTACATGGTGTGAATCAGAGTAACTCATTTTCCCATTTAAAGCCTGTGGGAATCGTATTATCCTTTAGACAAAGGGTTGATATAAAGAACAGATGACGTAATAGGTGCTGCAGTGTTTACATCAGCAGAAAGTGCTGACTAAAAAGAGTATTAAAGTATATATGTTGATAATAAAAGTTTTAAAACTCAAGTCATATTAAAATGCTTTAAGGTAGTGTTATCTGATCACAATACAATAAAGAATGCATGTTCTGTCTACCGTCATAGAGGCTTTGACCTACAAAGCCCTCATTTCTAACCATTATACAGTGTAGAATATTTTTTATTCATGTGTGCACACATGCATGTGTACCAGCTGATACCTACACAGTTGCAAATGCTAAGTTAGTAGCAGATTTTCCAGTCTCCACACTAGACATCACCAAAAGATAGAAGATCACATCTATTTCCAAACACAGTGCAGACGGGTTAATACCAAGCCCCTATGCCTGTCACTGACTCTCCCACCCACTTAATGGACCTTGCAGTAGCTTACTGTGGTTCCTTTCCCAGGTATATGAATTTCCACTACCCTCCCCAGTGGAAAAAACTCCAATACAATTGGTATAACAAAATAGACCGACACCAATAGTAATAGTCACAGCTTGATTTCATGGTACACCACATGGGATTTTTCTAAAAATGAAAAAACTTTAGCATTTTCTTGTTATTTGGGGCTACAATGCCATAAGCCTTCCACCTATCCTGTGTCGACTTTGAAAAGAGCAGACTGGCTGGAAAACAAGAGGTAATTTGCATGTGAAGAATAAACAAACAGAAGTCTGCAGTATGCCATCTCAAAAAAACAGAGTTGATGTCTTTGTTTAGAAAAGGAAGAGCAATGAAGTTTAGGAGAGGAGACAGCAGGATGGTATGCAGCCTCTTTCCCTTTCTGCTCTCCTAGTGCTTAGTTTAAATAAACCTGACTTGACCTCAACACATCATCAATAGCCTTCTCTCAGGCCTTGCTAATAACAATGTATACAGCATCAGTTTTTTCTAATGATCTCACCATCTCCCACTGCACTCCTCCATTAAATCACTTTATATTCTCTAGAATCAAAAGTATATTCTCCTGCCTACTATCATCACCGCCCATGAACAGTTTTCCCCAGCAGTTTCCCAGTTTACGCTTCACAACTCCCCAACCTCTGCACACACGCACATTCACTCAACATAGCAAATTCAGTATCTTCAGTGTCTCCCAAATCAGGTACATTCATTCCTGCCTCCGTCATTTTCACTGATATTCAAACCAGTCAAAGGTATTTAGTGAGACTCCAGGTGCTTAAGTGATTGTGCAAAAACTCAAAAGGGAAAAATTCCCAAATGTGAAGACTCAAGGAGCTACTCTCTAACTGGGTGGAAAGACATTTTATTCACTTACACAGATACACACATGTGCATGGATGTGGAAACACTAACACGTGTACATGTTTCAGGAAGGGCTGCATATGTGGGTACAAAAATCAACTTCCCATTTCTCCTGGACGCAGACTTACATCATCTCCCAGTGCCATATGTCTACATTCTGGCCAAGGAATTGTGGACACAAGTAATATGTGTCTCCTTCAGGCCTGGCTCATCTGTAGCTTATACTCATCTGCAATCTCTTTCTTCTTTTGGCTCCTATCAGCCACAGAAGATGCAAGAGAATTCTAAGGCTCTAGGACAGCCCTGTCTAATAGAAATAATACATGCAGACTTCTAAATTTTCTAACAGCTGAAAATAAAAAGGCAAATTAATTTTAACAATATATTTTATTTAAACCAACATAGACAAAATATTGTCATTTCCAACGTGATCAATATGAAAATTTTTAATTCAATGTTTTACATATTTTATACTTTGTCTTTAAAATTGGTGTCTATTTCACATATCTGGTACATCTCATTTAGGACTAGCTACATTTCAAGCGCACAATAGCCACATTTAGGCTGGGGACTACCACATTAGACAACATAGCTCTGAGGGATGGTATAGTCTAGGGTGACCAGATGTCCCGCTTTGGGCAGGGACAGTCCTGATTTTTAACAATTTGTCTGACATCCTGCAGTGTTTTTAAAAAGTCCCAATTTTGGAAAGAATGCACAAATGGGCGGGAGAACAGGAGGTTTTCGGCTGCCATGTGGCTATTGCACCAGAACATGAGTTTTATATTATTTTTGTTAATTTTATAATGTTAAACTATAATAATAACAAATAACTGTTGAGAAGTGATTATCAAGAACTGCTTATCAAAGTTTGCATTGTTGTCAGGCCCTGCCCCACTCCACCCCCCCCATATTGTCCCGCTTTACAAATGTTAAAATCTGGTCACCCTAGTGGAGTCCCAATGTGGAAAGTGCCTGGATCTCAGAATTACTCTGTGGAAGTCCATTCCCAAAATACTCTGCTTGGACTATTATATAAGAAAATCTGACTTCTGTTTTGTAAATGTACTGAGACTTTAAAGTTGATTATTACACGAACTATAACAGTTAGCTTATCCTACCTAACACACTCTTACTTATACATAAACATGTGTGCGTGACACTACACTTTGAGTTACTTCAACCATCAAATCACTGCACTACAGGAATAGGAAAAGGAAAAAGACTTCTGTGGGCTGGACTCAACCCTGGGTGACTTCACAATGGGATATAAAATTTGAAATAAGAAAAACTAAAACAAAGAGGAACAAAGAAGACATTCCAGAAATGAGTCAAACAAAATAAAAGTCGTCTGCATGTGGAATTTTAATTGGTAACAAATTCACCCATCAAAGTGTAAGTTTATGTAGAAGTATTAATGAGATTATGCTAGAAATCATGTTGAAACCACATTGAGATCATCTTAACTGATAGACGATTCTATTTGAACTTTAATTTTCCTAAAATACATCTCATAATACCACTTCGTTATTCAGTAAGTAAATATTATTTATGTTTTCATCCTCTGCAGCATAGCATACTGGAACTTTTTAACATGGATTAAAGCTGGAGTGACTTAAAACAAGAATCTCAGTTTTAAGACCATTACAGTGGTTTTGGCAAAAGATGATAAGACATGAAGGAAAGAATTGGCAGAGGGAGAAGAAAGAAGAGATAGCAATTAAGGGCCACCTGTTCTTCATCAAGTTTACTCACATTTATTCCTCCTTAAAAATGTGATTGAGTGACATTCTTTCTTTTCTCTTTTTCTTTTTCTTTCTTTCTTTTTTTTTTTTCCTTTTAAGACAGTCTTGCTCTGCTGCTTAGGCCAGCCAGAGTGCAGTGGTGTCATCAAAGTTCACTACCTCCTCAAATTCCTAGGCTCAAGTGATCCTCCTGCTCCAGCCTCCCAAGTAGCTGGGACTACCGAGGTACCACATGCTTGGCTATTTTTCTATTTTTAGTAGATGTGGGGTCTCACTCTTGCTAAGATGGTCTCTAATACCTTGTATGGAAGTAATCTTTGGGAAGTGAACTAACACATTCGGGTTTTCACATATACTAGGAGCTAGCCTTAAGAATGATGACCTCTAGTAAGAAATTATGTTTTATAAATCTGCTTAAATTGTTTGGAAAACAATTCAAGTAAATTCACTACTCCATTATGGTCTTAGAAGAATAAAGAGACATTGCTTCCCCCATTTACTACCCTCTATCAAGCCTGCCGTGGGCCAGTCTCTCAACCCCTCTATTAGTTAGAATAAATTAGGTAAAACTGTGGTAATAACCCTAGACTTCAATGGCTTACAACAAGAGATAGCAAAGTCCAAATCTGGACAATTTTTATTTTGGTAAAGAAAATTTCAGCAGAACACAGCCATACCCATTTTTTGTATTATATTTATGTCCACTTCCAAACACTATGGCAAAGTTGAGCAGCTGTAACAGACACTGCAAAGCCTAAATTATTTACTAACCATAACATGAGACAAAAAAACAACCAAGCTTAGTTTCTCACTATACTTGTATCTCAATCACATGGCATCAGGCAGCTCTGCTCCACATCAACTCCACCAAGACACCTGAGCTGATGGAGACTCAATATCTGGCTTGTGAAATAGCACAGGAAATCATACCCCAACTAGTCAATGCTCCCAAAGAAAGGGACACAGGATGCTTGTGCCCATATTTCATTGACCAAAGTAAAGCACGTGACCACACCTCAGTTCAAGGAAGTGTAAAAATACAATTTTATGTTGTATCTGGAAGAAAGAGAGGCAGAAATACGGGAGAGGAGACCTACAGTTTTGACAAGCCTTTGCAGAAGATAAAATGAAAGGCTGTTCCATTAAATTTTGTACAACTTTATGGAGGTATAAGTGACATAACAATAAGCTGCTCCTATGTTCAGTGTTGAGCTCACCTGGACACCAGCACAGACAAGAGACATGTCTATCACTCCCTGCAGTTTCCTTACACCCCTTTGTATTCTTTGATTTCTCTCTGCCAAGTTTCATAGTTTTCACTGTACAAATTGCTCACATCTTTGTAAAATATATCCCTATTTATTTAATACTTTTGAGAACATATTAAATCATGTTTTGAATTTTAAACTCCAATGGTTGATTACTAATATATAGAAAAATTGTTTTCCTGTTTTGATCATTTCCAATAATGTTGCTAAATTTCTTCATTAGTTCTAGTAGCTCTTTTATAGATTCCACTGGGTCCTCTTTGTAGACAGTCATATTATCTGGGAATAAAGACAGTTCTACTTCCTTTCCAACAGGGACGACTTTTCTGGTTTTCCTCAACTTATTTCTCCACTAATACCTCCAGTGCAGTGTTGAATAGACGAGAGCTGACGGACATGGGATGGGTAGATCCCGATGTTAGGGAGAAAGCATCAGTCTCTCATAATTAAGTATGATGTTAGCTATATGTTTTACATAAATGACCTTATTAGGTTGAAAAAGTTCTATTCCTACTATGCCAAGAGTTTTAACAGATCTCGTACTTTTTATAACTGTTTAGATAATTAATTTTTTTCTTTTGCTGATTAATAAGTTGCATGTCATTGATTGACTTTGTGTGTATGTGTGTTAAATCAATCTTGCATTTCTGGGATTATACCCCTTGTTCATGAAGTCTTATCTCTGTTACATAATTGTTGAATTCAATTTGCTAAAATGTTGTTTAGAATTTTTACATCTATGCTCTTAAAGGGACGTTGGTCTGTAGTTTTCTCCTACTTTCTTTGTGTAGTTTGGTATCAAATAATGCTGGATTCATGAAATGAGTTAGGAAATATGTCCTTATCTCCAACTTTGTAGAATAGTTTGTGTAGAATGGTATTAAATGTTTAATTCGCCATTGGTGCCATCTGGGCATAGGGTTTTCTTAGTAGGAATGCTTTTGTTTTTGTTTGTTTTGTTTGTTTGTTGAACCAGAGCCTCATCACTCTGTTGCCCAGGTTAGAGCCTCATCACTCTGTTGCCCAGGTTAGAGTTTCGTGGTATCAACCTCACTCACGGCAAACTCAAACTCAGCTAAAGCAATCCTCCTGCCTCTGTCTCCTGAGTAGACATTTTTTTTCTGTTTTTAGCAGAGGTGTCCCTTTTGCTCAGACTACTCTAGAACTCCTGAGCCTAGGGAATCTTCTGCCTCAGCAGCCTCCCACATGCTAGGATTACAGGTGTTAGCCACTATCCCCAGCCTGTGGGAAGGTTTTTAACTGCAAAATCCTATTTCTTCAATGGAAATATTTGATATATTTATGTTATTTATTTCTTCCTGCATAAGCTTTGGTAGTGTGTGCATTCCAAGGAAATTTTCAGCTTCATCAAAGATATTATGTTTATTGACATAGAGTGGAAAATTTTTTCCTAATTTTTTAAATATCTATACAGCCATAATGATATTGCAGTTTAAATTTCTGATATTAGTAACTTGCATTTCTTCCATTTTTTTCTGACCAATCTGAATAGGTGTTCTTCAACTGTATTGATCTCAAAAAAATTGTTCTTAATTTTGGGATTTTTCTTTGTGTTCCTCCATTGTATCTTACTGGTTGCCACTCTGATCTTTATTATTTTCTGTATTCTACTTTCTTTAGATTTTATTTTCCCCCTCTTTTTCTAGTTTCTTAAGGTGGAAGCTGAGGTCCTAAACTCAAGATGACTATGATTGCCTCTGCTGGCCCACCCTTCCAGTAAAGTCAAAAAAACACTATTACAGGAAAAGAGCCTGGCAACACTAGTGGGGAATTTCTTTAAGAAATTTCGCATCACAAAACTCTTGATGACACAGAGGAAGTATTCTTTGGGGGAGGAAAAATAACATTGACAACTCTCCATGTAAAAATGATCCATGGCAGACTCAGTGTGAAAATTTTAAGAAGAGTCTCAAATATGTTAATTCATTCATGGGTCAATGGGCACTTGGGCTGTTTCCATGTCTTGGCTATTATGAATTGGGCTGCAGTAAACATTCTGGTGCAAATGTCTTTGTTGTAAAATAATTTTTGAACATCTGGGTGTATACCTAGTAGAGGAATTGCAGGATCAAATAGTAGATCTACTTTTAATCCCTTGAGTGTTCTCCAAATTTGGTCTATGTACACCATGGAATACTACGCAGCCATAAAAAAGATGGAGACTTTACATCTTTTATGTTTACCTGGAAGGAGCTGAAACATTATTCTTAGTAAAGTATCTCAACAATGAAAAAAAATGTATTCAATGTACTCAATACTACTATGAAATCAATATATAACCTCCTACACACACATACAAATGGAAAAACATAACTATAGTCCAGAAATTAGAAAGGAAGAGGAGAGAGGGGAGCAGAGGAAGGAGGATATTTGGAGGGACCTCACCTAATGTGCATGATGCAATGATACATTTCAAAATTATTAAGAAATTAGTATAATTGTGATGGATATGTTATTTAGTTCAATGTAAGCATTTCACATTGTATATTGAAGCAGTACCCTGAACCCCATAAAT
>CAUYQV010123598.1:0-13388 GCA_963574575.1 Galagoides demidoff | reverse complement strand
AGCAACCTCCAACTCCTGGGCTCAAGCGAGTCTCCTGCCTCCGCCTCCCAAGTAGCTGGGACCACAGGCGCCCGCCACAACGCCCAGCCATTTTTTGGTTGTAGCCATCATTGTTGTTTGGTGGGCCCGGGCTGGGGATTCGAACCTGCCACCTTAGGTGTACGTGGCTGGCACCTTAGCCGATTGAGCCACAGGTGCTGAGCCAGGCTAACTGATTTCTAAGATCCCTCTAGATCTGCTGTTTAAATGACTTAAGCAAAGTCTTCCTTTAAATTTCTGGTATTTGACCTCAAAATGATAGAAGGATACAGTAATCACCTTCAGGCTTCCTGATCAAATTTTTTGATTTCTCTTCACTCTTATTCCTGGGGAGAAGTCTTTAAAAGCATTTCAAACATATGCTCATTACGTTGTTAACATGCCCAGCCTTCAAATCTCATATTTTATTAAATTCCATCAGCCTGGCAATACCCATTAAGAAAATGTGATAATTTCCCCTTGTTGCTCTCTAGGATAGCATCAGAAGATGTACGGAACTACCACTAACTAGAGTATTACATATGAATTTCAGAGCCTTCAGTAATGGAACATTTTTATTTTGAAGAATGCTGGCACTGGAATGGGTCTGAGAAATTACCTAGTAATGACTTCTCAGAGGAATTATCAAATAACCTTTCTAAAGAGCCACTTTCCTTAGTACATTTAAAATACACTTCATTTTATGAAAGCTCAATTTATATATAACTTTTCTATTTCATCAGTCACTTTAAAAAACCTAGACTTTTTGCCCACACGTTTCACCAAAATTACTTTTACTTATCACTTGAAGGAATTTAATTATAAAAGATGTTGACTGGTTTATATGGCTTAAACACTAAGGGGATATGAGAAAATGCCATAGGAGAGTGAAGAGGGGTCTAAAACACAGATTTTTCATTAATTAGCTGTGTTATCATTTGATGAAATTATTTCAGTGAAAAATATGATTACAAACACAGGTATCCACAAGAGGCAAATTCCTCTCTTCCCTTATACACTAGCCATCACTCAGTAATCTATGTTGTACTAAAGTATTTCATGTTTGCATTAATCCGTATCATGTGCTATATACAGAATATATAGAGCCACTAAAATAGTTGGAAAAGAGATAAATGTTTATACTGATTACATACTTTAACATATTTACTATTTTTAAAATGTTAGGACTAAGAAAAAAAAGTTTTTATCACCTGGGAAATTCACCTATAGGGGTTTTAATACCCCTATCTGCCACCTTGACCCAAGAAAGTCAGATAAAAGGGTGTTTATGTTTTCTTTCTTTCTTTCTTTTTTGTATTATTTCCTTTTATCTTCAAAGAAAGTTCCTTATGTTTAAATAGAAGAAAATTGTGGCTTGGTGATTACATGGTTCTTGAGCACATTATTGATCTTTTGTTGAAAAGCAGAAGAGTTAAAGAATTTAATTCATTGACAAAACGTTAGTTTCTTACCTATTTAAATAAAGGTTAAGTCTTGCCTGCTTGAGTATTCTCCTTCCGTAGATCTCAATCATATCATTCTGTTGGGCTTTCTTCTCCCGGAAACAGGTCAACCAGCTCAAACACATTATCCAGCGACAACAAAAGTACACCTTTCTGTTCAAGTTTCAATATTTTTTTTATCTTCCTATAGGAAGTAAAAGTCAACTTCAAATACACTGAAGAAATTGAGGTCATCTACCTCTTACTTGATAAGTCCTCTTTTTCCCAAACTGCCCATTAATTTTAAATATTTAAAACCTCAAGAACTAATTTCATACAATCAAACTAAAATAAGGGCAGCCATCTCAGGCCCCATGCCAACCAATTTGGGAGAAGATTACAATATAAGGTCAGAAAAAGCCAGGACAGAGGAACACTTTAATGTATCAATAGTCACAGGAATTTACAAGATTTAGAGCCATTTACACGGCTGGCTGTCCTCACCACCAGGATTTCTGAACAGGGGAAATTAACATATAAGTAATGAGAGAAAAGGACAAAAAGGTAACATCATTTTTTAGATGTGACATGACGTGGAAAGGGAAATACTGCTTGCATTGGAGCCCATGCCATTCAGATACCGTGGGACTAACATTTCCAAGTTACAGTTCCCTCAACTTTTTGATGGGATCAATAATGTGGGCATCACAGGATTATGTGACAAAAAACAAGCCATGATTTCATAGTACTGACCAAAGCATAGAAAAGACCAAGCATTCCTAAACGGTAGGTAAAGCTAGCAGTACGTGACATGATGATGTTAACAGGAATGTTGGTGATCCCAGCACAGGGACTATTTGTTAGGGTCATGGCAGTTGCAGCAGCCTTGGAGGCTACAGGCACAGCAGCAAAAACAGCCATGGTGGGAGTATGATCAGCAGTAATTACATGCCCATTGTATAGCAGTTCCTAAAAAGCAAGCAAGGACTTTATCCCATCATGCTTTCTATCAGGAGTCAGCAAACTATCGCCCGCCTGCTGGTTATAACCTAAGAGCTAAGAATACTATTTGTGTATTTTAATGGTTACATTTTAAATAAGCACCTGCATAATATCTTGAACTTTGCTGCTAGACCAACAAAGCCTAAACTATTTACTGACTGATACTTTAAGGGAAAAGTTTGCTAATCTCTGCCTTATATTCTTCATTACTGCAAGACACTGTGGGCATCTCTTGTCTCTTGTCCAAATGCTTCTCCTATTTCCTAATCAAATACTTTTGAATACTTATAATCTAGGCAAAATCCCCTAAATGTCTTTTTGTGTTTTCTCACTTTCTAAAGATAGATCTATCAAATTGCTGGCAACTTTAAGACTAAAAATGCAGAATACAATCTTCTGTGTTCATGACACTTCTGGACTATTCTTTTCCCAGAAAATTCCAAGTTTCTCTGAAGTTTACACTTTCAAATTAGGTATATTACTTAAAATCCCTAACTATGGTACATTAACAAATAATCCAGTATCTTACTGGCTTAATATAACAAAGGGTTTTTTTTTTTTTTTTTCATTCAGCTAACTTGGTCATCTCTGGTCAGTGGAAAACTCTACCTCATGTCACCTTCATTTTCACACCACCTGGATTAGAACCTGCAACTGGTCCTTTATCGTGATAGAGAGAAAGAAACATACAGAATCATACCCTCACCCTGAAGGTGGCCTTTTCAGCAGTGACATTTCATGCTTATATTAATTGACCAGGCAGGACTTCTTGGGAGCATTTCTACCAAATGACTTGAAAAAGGAGAATAGGAAATATTTCTGAACTTCACTCCCACACTCCACCACCTACTATCTGTCCTTACTGTGCGTTCATCTGTGGATCTTGGGGGCATTGTCCCTAATTCTTTGTAATTTTAGCATACAGCTTATCTCTCTCTCCTCCACAATTTTTGTTCCAATATTTAGCGATGTTAATCTTCACATAATCATATCTGCCATTAAGTCAGTTAACTTTGTCACGATTCTACCTCAGTTACCTAACACCATGGTTATAACTTAGGCCTTGAAATTACTGTGACTGTGAGCACTCCATAACCTCAAGTATGCTGTTCTTCTAGTAACATCTCTCATCTTTCCATCTAATTCCTTCTTGTCTCCCAACCCTAACATTCTCCCTACCACTGGGACCCTAATTCCCTGACCCTACAGTGAATCACTGTCCACCCCCCACCACCTGTGCCTTCATTCATCCCTCTCCTGTTCTGATACTTTACGGTCCATCATTATAATCACCCCTGTGTACTATGTCAGGCCTTTGCCCCGCTTACCCATTTGCTTAGTAAAATGTAACTCAGATTAAAGGCTCATCTTTGCCCATCCAATACTTGGACCCAAAAAGTCAAGTGATCTTAGAAAAATGCATAACCTTGCTGAATAATATTACTTTAAATTCATGATTATAAATTTCAAGAGGATTCTTAGAACTTTTCAAAGATACAAGAAAATTCCTCTTGACAACATACTTTGCGATTCTCTCCTCTGTCCTTGCTATTCAATGTGCTGTCCAAGGTCAGACCTATAGGCATCGCTTTATGCTCGTTATAAAAGCAGAAACTCACCCAGACTCAAAGTGTTAAAATCTGCATTTTAACAAAGGATCCCAGTGATTCTCATGTACATTAAAATAGTCTCCTTTGATCACTTCTTTTTACCTGCTGAACTTCTAGTGTTAGGATGCCTCAGGGTCAGTTTTCAGAATTGTTCTCTGTCTACACTTAACACCTTAGCTTAGGTCATCCAGTCCCTTCCCTTTAAATACTTTCTAGACGGGCAGTGGCCAAGTGTATAACTCCATTCACATCACCCTGACACTTTGTATTTTTGTATCCAGTTCTCTTCTACTGTGTGCAGATTAAACATACTAATACAGAATTCCTCACTCCTAATCTATCCCTCCCTTTCCACTAATCTGCTCCTCTGAGGACATGCCTACCTCAGTGAAGGCATGTCCATTTTTCATATTTGTCAAACCATAATTTCTGCATGATCCTGATTCCTCTCTCTTTTCGTCCCATCCATCAAAATATCCAACTGGCTGTATATTCACATATATTCAAAATCCTACCATCCCTCTCTCTGTCTCCATTGCTGCCATCTTGGATAAAACTACCATTATCCATTGAATGAATTATATTGAAAAACTCCAATTAATCCTCCTCCTTTCACCTTGACCCCTTGAAAGCCTATTTATTCACACTATGGTTAAAGTAATAATCCTTTTGAAACCAGTCAGATCATCTCCTTTCAATATTTTCCAATAGTTTCCTTTTTTTCTCCCTGTGGATGACAAGGTCCTATGTATTCTGGCCTCACCTTCATGTTCTGCCATTGTTCTTTTGTTTTTTTGGTTTTTTCCCCTACCATTATTTCCCTTGCTCAACTCTGTCCAGTTGCTCTGGAATTTTTGTACACCTTGAATGAACCTCACCACTCTCAACCCAAGGACCTCCACACTTGCTCTTCACTGTGACTGAAATGCTCCCCTCCCAAACAGCTATACAGTCAGCTTCCCTGTTTCCAAGTCTTCTACTAGGGGCCTTACCCCACCACAAAAAAGACCCCTCCCTCATGATTCCTCTGCTACTGATGGTTTAACTTACGATTTTTCAGCTTTGCAGTGGTGCTGAAGCCATACACATTCCCTAGAAAGTTTACTTCAAATTCTGAACTTGAGTCTTTCCCCAGACTAGGGATATGCAATAGGATTTTTTTTTTCAAGGTGCCAGGCAGCAGCAAAGAACCACAGCTCCCAGTCCACCCCCATACTCCACCCCCCAAAACCCATACTCCACAGTGTACTGTGTCACCAGATGATTTGACCAACTGGGGGCTAATGCAAATATTCTGTGCATATTTAAGGTAGGCTCAGCTAAGCTATGACATTCAGGTAGGTTAAATGTATTAAATGACTTTCTCTTTATAGTACATCTATTTTCAACTTATGATAGGTTTACTGGGACCTAACCCTATCATAAATCTAGGAGCATCTATCTGTAATAATATATTCTACATTTCTGCTTATACTACTTATCACTACCTGAGATAATTTTTCTGTACCTGTGTGAGCATATGCATGTGTGTTATTGTGCTTAGCACATAGTAGGTACTCAATAAATATGTCTTATAAAATAATAAATAAGTAAGTTATTAGAGCTAGGCACAAGATTTCTGGGGACATTTCAATGAAACTTTTAAAAATAAAATCCTATATGACTTTATTTCTAATTTTAAATATAACCTTTTTAATAAATATTCAAATACAGAGAGGACATATATTTAGGAACATGATTCTAAGCCTATTACTAGGAGAATGTGATTATCAGTATTTTTGTGTTTTTATTCTCCATTTTACTACAAATATATTTGTTAGTGTAAGCACAAAATTGAGATTTTTACATGCACAGTTATCCCTCTATAATCTTGGAGGATTGGTTACAGGACCCCCTCAGATACCAAAATCTGCAGATGTTCAAGGTCTGCGGTTGGCAGTCCTTGGATATAAAAAGTTAGCCTTCCATATCTGTAGGTTGTGCATCACTTGAATATTACATTTTCAATCCATAGTTGGTTGAATCCATAGATGGGGAAATCCATGGACTCAGGAAAATTGTCTGTACAATGTTCTATCCTGTCTTTCCACCTCACATTATATCACAAGAATTTTATATGAAATGTTTAAATAGTCACATAATGAATGATTCTACTGCCAAGCACCATATTTTATTTAGTAATTCTCTTCTGTCAGAGCTATTCAAGATAGCTATTGATATAAATAGCTGCAGTATTTAGTTATTTCTAAATTTTCATCATTTTAAAAAATAACACCTCCTTGTACATAAATCATTCCTCATACTCTGATTATTTTTTATGACAAATTACAATAAGTTGAATTACTAGGTCAAAGAGAATATTTAAAATACTCTTGATAAAAATAATCAAACTAACCTTCATAAAATTTGTAGTAATTAACACTCTGGTAAGCAGAATTTGAGAATTTAGAAGTCATCACATCCTTGATAATCCAAAATTCTTCATCATTAAAAAATTGCCAATAATATAGGCAAAGTAAGACCTCATTATTGTTTTAAGGATAATGTTTTTATTAGTCATCAGGTTGATTAGTTTTTTACATATTTTGAGACCAATTCTTCACACCCGTGCCCTGCTCATACTCCTGATGCTTAGGTAAAGTATTGTTATCAGTCATGAAAGCACGAATCCTGCTTCTGCAGTAAGAAAAAAATTACTTCAGGTTTACTCATTAGAACTGGCCGCCTGCTGAGTAACCCTTCATCATTCTTTTTTCTCCCAGTGACATGACCCAGTGCTGTCTTGCAATTGATCCAGCCAACATCTAATTAATGGGGTGTGTATTGATGGTAAATAAACCACACGGTAATTTATAATGACTTTATTTCAGGAATTATTTACCTATGGGAAATGAGATTTCTCCTGTGTAAATTCAAACAGTGTCTCAGTCAGAATCTTCACATCAACCCAACTGGATTTAGCACAAGAATTTTATGTCTCAGATTTCCCAAGACAACAGACCAAAAGCAGGATTTATATACACTGTTACTTGTTACAATGTGATTTGCAGGCCACTGCTAAATCCTTCTTAACCAAAATAATTTATTTGACTTGCTTTCCACAGTGTCTTAAATTTTACATTATAGGGACTCTTTGGCTAATGAATTTCAGTGCTTTCTGGTGTGTATCTTGTACCAGGAACCATCATTAACACATGAGTCTCTATTAACTCACTCTCCACCTAGGTCATTTTAATTGGTCTCTGGTGAAAACTTAGCACTGAAAAAAAAAATTTAGGATTTAAGGAAGGATATTTCATAATATAAAGCATTATTCTAGAAACAGTATGTTAGTGAGAGTCCAAAGTTGGGAATGAGAAGTTGGAAGTACTCCCTGGAACTAATACAATGTGTTGGAAAATAAATTGGCAGTGCCCACCTAAACAGCTAAATTAAGACATATCCTGGGGCTGGGCATCCATAGCTCAGTGAGTAGGGTATCGGCCACATACACCTAGGCTGGCAGGTTTTCATTTCTTGACTATATTATTTCCCACTAAATCTGGTCTACTCACAGAACGTCTTTTTTACCAGGCCCAAATTGGGCCTGCTAAACAACAATGACAACTGCAACCAAAAAATAGCCAGGAATTGTGACAGGCATCTGTAGTCCCACCTACTTGAGCGGCTGAGGCAAGAGAATCATTTGAGCCCAAGAGTTTGAGGTTGCTGCGAGCTGTGATGACACTGTACTCTGTGGAGGGCGACATAGTGAGACTCTGTCTCAAAAAAAAAAAAAAGACATTCTGGGAGTAGATCAGATTTAGTGGGAAATAATATAGTGAAGAAATGAAAACATCTAGCATGGGCAGAGGAGGAGGAAGTAACATCACAGGTTCTCTATATTTGATTACACAAACTTGTATGAGAATATCCTGGAGGGTTTATTAAAACACAGATTGGTGGACCTCAACACTGGAGTGTCTAACTAGGTAGATCTGGGTGAGGCTTGAGTCCATGCAAGGGATGCTGATCTGCTGGTCGGGAGCCACATTTTAAGGACCTTTGATTTAGAATGTTAGATACCATCCCCTGCCTATCGAAGACTAAAGGAACATGAGTTGAAGATTTTATTACCTTGAACCCTCTGCTGAAGATTGAACACATTCAACATGTTATTGGGCCTATAATTTAGAAACTCTCATACGATATGTATAATTCTGATACAGCACAGGGAGCTCTTAGAGAAATTTCTAATAGAAAGTCTTAGACTAGGGTTGCTAGATTTAGCAAGAGAAAAAATAGATAATTCTGTATCCGATAAAATGTTTTTCTTTAATATAGGTATGTCCCAGGTAATATTTTTCTGAAATTCAAATTTAACCAGGCATTTTATATTTTACCTGGCAACCTTATCTCTGACTAAGCAGTGTGGGAAAGCTTCTGGAAAAGTGGAGGGCAATTACTCATGACCTAATCTAGAATTATAGAAAATATAAACAAAGATTTCAGAAACACATTAGGACTGAATATGAGTATTCTAAATCCATTTTCCCCAAAGTAGATGGTGCTCAGTGCTGTTCAGCATGCTGTAGAAGCAATATGGCAATAAAAGGTAGCATTCCAAAACTGAGTGGAAGAAACAAACAAAAAATAAATTGAAGTGAATTGGACCAACTCTGTGCCATATACTCTGCCACCATGACCACGTTCTGTAATAGACTTAAGGGACCCAAGCAGCAGGACAGTGGAACGCTGAGCTGAAAACATCCCCTATGGGGGGCTGCATTAGCCCATATCTAGTAAGGAAAATGCTACGTACTTTTAACAATCAAATTCAATATTGGAAAGATCTGGAGAAGTACAAGGGGAAGGTGGTTGCTCCTTGCCATGAGACTGGAGAAGCAGAAGTGTTACAGCCCCGACCTGGCAATCACTGCCCCATTGAAAACGCTGTCATTGGGCCAGAGCTCCTTTATCTGGAACCACGGTACGACCTTTCTGTGGCATTGCTACTGTCCCCACTGTTTCTGCCCGTGATGCCACTGCCACTTTGCACAGCACTGCCAGAAGCTAGAAAAATTACTTCTCCTTTTCTCTTTTTTCTAATCTCACTTCATTATTTCCCACTGGCTGAACATGACAGGAAGCCAACTGGCAAGAGAATTTGGAGGAAACACAGTCTATAGACTTCCAGCCCTGCTATTCAAGGGAAAAAATAAAAAGAAACATAAAAAGGACGACGATAAAGCTGAGAGAACGTAGCCACCATTTGGCAGAGTGCGTTCCTGATGACTCATTTTCATACCCATCATTCTGCTCGTATTTAAACTTCCAAACCATAACTTTAATGATGATTGGTTTCCACACAACAAAAGATATTTATCTTTCATCCATAGACTTATCTTTTCTCTCTCAAAAGGGTGCATACCAAATTAAATTCGTGACTAAATAATAGTGTCTCCACTTCCAGTGTAGGTATAAGCCCATCTAGATACGCTGTTATCTAGACTGAGTTGTGCCTCCTTTTCCATGATACAGTAGGAAAAACGGAGAGGACAACATGAATAAATGAATAATACCTAACACACGTGTATACCAAGCAAGTAGGAAAACGTGAGTAGTCACTATAGTTCTCATTTCTGTAGCTATTCCTAAAAACATAATTGATATTTTTATCCTCCAAGGTCTGGACCAATTCCACATTTCCTTTTGCCCCAGAAAACACTTCAGCTGGTTAGTGTACTTCACCTGGTGCATTAAACTAAATGTTTCTTGTTGGTCCCACTTTTATTGGATTTTCTCATCTTCCACTGACATTTGCTATTATACATGGAAGTATAAGAGACAATCCAGAGATTCCCCCGGGTTTCTTAATCTCTCCTGTCTCTATTAGACAGAGGCATCTATTGTGACTCAATAATAAAAATAAATAAACCCCAGTCTGTATAGTGACTGTATTATTTGCTTCTTGGTCCAACGGCATGAGGAACTCAAAATAACCAGGTAGCAGTCCCAGTTTCAATGTCACTGAAAACAATATTGTGATCCTTAGAAGTTGTTTTCCTTAAAATCCAAAACTCCTAAACCAGAAAACCTAAAATTATAGGCATGGGAAGCAAACATCTGGGGACATGTTTTTAAAGACATTGATGACGGGAGTCATCCACTTCCACTTCCACTCTTGACTCTTAGACTTGGGGAACAACAAGATACATTTATGAAGTGTTCAAAGGTATAAGCCCATCTAGATACGCTGTTATACAGACTGAGTTATACCTCCAACCTGACAAGGCATTGTCTCCCAACTGGTATCAAGTGAATCATCCAAAGCATTCCATCATTCTAAAACCCCAGCTGATTCAGATGAATGTGTCCGATGCTGTAGCCCCTGACTTCCACATGGCCTGACTGCCGCATCATCTGACCACTTCTCCCATGCAATTTATTTCTGTGTTGATGATCTAACTGAGCCCACTGTTGCTCCATGCTAAAATTCATGCTACCACCATGTCGATTTTCATCAGTGATACACCTTCTTTTTTCCTTCTCCTACCTTCCAGTCTCTAGTGCTTTCCCATTAGCAGGGTTTCAAAGAAATTTGTCTGGGAAAAAAGATTCTGAAATGTAACAAGCAGACTTGTAGCCCCATTGATAGAGAAGAATCCAGAGAAGGTTAAGTGTGGAGCTGAGAGACAGTGTTGCCATCCAACACACTGACTGAGTCCTCAAAGAATATTAGCAGGGAAAAGTCACGGAGTCATCCCAACTCATCATAAAATTACTGTTAACTATTTGAACTAATTCATTCCGATCTAAAGCTATGTCTCTCCCGAAGGAGAAGGAAATTTCTAATTTCTGGTTTGGTGGGCAAAGTGGAATCTTTACAGAATACACACACACACACAAAGTTATAAATATTAATGTGAAAATCACTGAGCTTTTACTATAGTCCAAGTATTTTTTCTAATCACATCATTGAACTCTCGACCAATCTTATGAATAAGCACTATTATGACCCTGAACTCAAAGATAAAAAAACCGAGGCATAAAAAGGTTGACTTTTCAACACCCTCCAGCCAGCAAATGCTGCAAAAGAAGTACAAAGCCAGGTCTTTGGCTTCATAGTCTATGTTCTTAATCATACCATTATTCTGACTTTCGAAACCTAATCTCACTTTCACATCCAATGCTTCTTATAACGTAGTTGACATATTTTTGAAGCCGTGACCTCAGAGTGAATGTCGCTTAACTGTTCACTGGGTTTAATCATCAACACACTCAACTGAGTAAATTAATTACATTTACATATAGTAGACACGTGATGCCCACAATATCAGCTTGATTTCCTGCTATGTGAACATGGGTATAAAAAATAAGATGCCATCAAAGGAACAGCACAATGTCTGGCACATAATAACAAACAATAAACACATATCATATGAATGGATCATTTCTCTCTGCAGACATATATTATATACCCACCATAGTTGATATGGAACAAACTGATTATTTTCTACATGGTATTTAAGAAATTTTTTCAAACATGCTATTAGGTTTCCATAAATTATTTTAAGTTCATCTTTTATTTTGTCCCAAATGTGGGAGAGCTACCTCAGTCTAATGTTTATATTTTACAAAAGTGAATTGTAAAAACTTACCCAACTCTTTTTAGAAAACTAGATAAGGTTATTGAGCTACAAAGCCAAAAAGATATTATATTGACATTTACTGAGGTTAGACACCACGGAAACAATATATTAGGGAGCCCTCAGTAAGGGTTTGACTCCTAGTGCCCTCGCTAAAGTCTTGAGCACACTTTAATTATCTTTGAGTTATGAATAATGTTGAAGCCAATTAGAATAAGGTTATAGTTTCAAGGGTGGACACATAAAAAGGAGCCTCTGATTCTCACAGCAAACACCTAGAGAGCCTTTAGACATGAGAATTCCTGGTCCTGGCCCTATATATAATCATAAGTCCTGAGACTCCTTGTCCTTAGCTAATGGAAATTGAAATTATAATGTGGACAGTATTATCCCTTCATGATAAAAACAATTAATGAATGCCCTGATTGTCCTTTATCCCAATAATGTGTTTGAACCACAAAAAAGATAAAGGAGTCACCTGACGAAATCAGTAAGATGGAAACGACGTCCCAAAGTGTCCTTTCTCCAAGTTACCTTTTTCCTGCTTGTCCTTCTTCTTTTCCACAGCTTTATTCATTTACACCCATGCACTGCCAGCCTACTTTATTTTTGTCACTAGAGAGACGTTACTGAGTATACTACCTTAACTGTGACTTGGGTCCGTTTCTCTACCACACCCCATCAAAGTCCTTCCTGACTGCTCCACCCTTCCCCACCCCCACTCCTAATTTAGGCAGCTGTTTCCTATGGTATTCACTCAGAAAATGACTTTGAATGTGAAACCAAATTTCTGATTCTGATTATTATCTTTCTTGTCCTTCTAATCCAAAAGGGTCAGCCTGAGAGAAGGTTTGGTCTTCTTCAGAAAACTTTCATTTCTAGGCCAGTTCTCCAGGTGCTGATCTTCATCTGTCCTGTTCCCTAATGTGCACACAGAGTGTGATTAAAGAAAAAAACTCTGAAGGCACACCCTTCATACCCAGCTCCCAGCTGCAGCTGCACCGCAGGCTTCTCCTTCCTGTGACAGGCGAGAGCATTATGCTAAGTAGATAATCACAACAATTAACTGAAAAGGTTATAATTTCATCCTGTTTGGTACAGTTGGCCTGTCAAAAATAATTAGATTAAAATAGATATCAAGGCTCCCTCTGCAAAGTTGAAGGGAACAAAAAGAAGAATGAAAAAGAAGACAGCTAAGAACTTTTAACTTGGCTAAATTAAATGTTCTGAAATTTCACTGCTAGACGAAATCCAAGAGAAAGGTTTAGTACAAGAGTTCTATTGAACTCAGTTGGAGGTGTTTAGAGTCTGTTTCAGTGCATCTCAATATAAATGTTTTTTAAAAAGTATAAGGCAGAATTTCAAGGCATAATCTCTTAACATTCATAATGGAGTGAGAAAAAATATAGAAATAGCTCTGTTAACAGTTCTGACTTCTACCCTCGGCCTTGCTTGCCCTCATCCTTGGCATTTTAATTGATCCAGGGCTAGGTGTTTGCATTCTGGCATCTTGTCTTCGCAATCAGCCTAATTAGCTGTGGGATTTGGAGCAACTCATTTACATCTTTCGTTACCACTTTCATTGCTAATAAAATTAAAAGCTCAAACCAACGTCGCAAAATATTACCCAGATTTAACATTCTTTACCTCTGCTAAAATTTTCTCAGGTAAGATGAGCAGACTTCAGT
>CAUYQV010123593.1:0-15380 GCA_963574575.1 Galagoides demidoff | reverse complement strand
TCAAGTGAGTCTCCTGCCTCCTCCTCCCAAGTAGCTGGGACCACAGATGCCCACCACAATACCTGGCTATTTTTTGGTTGCAGCCATGATAGTTGTTTGGCGGGCCTGGGCTGGATTCGAACCGACCACCTTATGTGTATGTGGCTGGCACCTTAGACACTTGAGCCACAGGCGCCAAGCCCTGCCAGATGTTCTTGAAGATGAAGATACCCATATCCCAGAGGGGACACCTTTTCCAAGGCTGGAAAAGTTCAGGTTCTGTCCGTGGACAAGAGCATGCTCCTAAAGAGCAGATAAGGTTTGAGTAGGGGACAGGCCCACCAGAGGTAAAAACCTGCAACTTGGTGCCACTGTACTTTGAGGAAAAGTCAGTATATGTGCCAGTGGTGGGCAAGGAGGCCTGAAGCACTCTGTCCAACCTGAGAAGTTGTGCTTTCTCCTGTGTGGATGGAGCTGTGGGTAGTGTTTGTACCAGGTTAATAGCAGGCACTGATTAGCATGTCATTAGCATAGGCTGTCCTCCCACCCTTCCTGGCATGAGGCAAGCTGGCTGGATGGGGAGAGAGGGGGCCTGGGCTGGGATTAGTGACCAGCTGTCCCCTCCTGGGCAGAAGCTGAAACCCAAGACAGGGATTAGAAAGGTTTTGGTCCCCAGCCTGGTGGGGTGGGCACTCCAGGCTGCACCTGTGCAGGTGTGTGCAGGTGGCTCCCTCTCTCAGGCGAGGGCCATGCTGGGGTGAGGTCAGGAGGCTTGGACTGGAACCCCCAGGTCCTCCTGACTGGAGAGGTAGAACATGAAGAGGGGGAACACAGTCTTCCCAAGTGATCGCTTGGGCTGCTGACCTTTGGATCCTGCAAGCTCCCCCTGGATCCAGCTTCTGGCTTTGAAGAAAGCAGGGAAACTAAGGAGGCCACCTTGCCCCTTGGCAGAGGGCAGAAAAGCTGAATTTCCTTCCTTTTGTACCCCCTCCCCAAGAGTCTAAGAATGACCTTAGCCCCCAGTTCCACCATGTTGCCCAAGGAGGGACAAAGGGAGCCAAGGTCACCTGCAGGAGGGGGTGTGGGGGCAGGTTCCCAGGCTGCCAGAGCAAAGTCTGGCAGTTCCCACGGGCACCCCTCTGTCCTCCCACCCCTACCCCCTGCAGCAGATGGGCCTAGGCCCCTTTGTCCCCTGTCTGTGGCTGCTGGAAGGTCAAATGTCACCGCGGGGCTGTGGGCAGGGGTCAGAAGGGCGGAGTTGAGCTCAACCCCCCCCCCCCATGCTGGCCCGAGTCAGTGCAGCGTGGCAGGGCTACTGGGAGAGAGTAGGGTGATTGTCAGGGGCTAGAACAACTTGGAGGTTCTGGGATCTGTGGAGGTCCAGCTCTCCCATCTCCCACCCAGCCCCAGCCACCCCCTTTTTAAGTCCCCACCCTTAGACACCTCTCACAAACCCCAGTTCCCTGCACCCTTCCCTTCATACTTCCCTTTCCCTCCCAGAGCCTTCTCTCCCTTCTAAGTTCCCCTCTTTAATTCCTTCCCTGAGATCTCACCCCAGTGAGATCTTGGCCCCCCATACTAAGGATTTTGGCAGATCCAGGCCAGGGGCCTAGGTTCCCTGTCCTCACCCCAACTAACCAGCTACGTTCCCAGCAGCCCCAGAACCAAAGGGTCTCTCTAACTACCCAGACCACTCTCCCCTAGAAGGGCTTGCATCAGTCTGTGAGGGGAATCCTATTCCAGTTAGACCCATGGGAAGTCCTTCCTTGTGTCTAACCGTAGTCCTTACTGCTTTCTGTATTTACTAAGGTATCCTCTTCCTCTCAATCAGACCTTCCATGGGGGGAGGTCAAGAGGCCTAGGGCTGGGTGTGCCTGGCTCTCCTTGAAGCTTAATTTCCCTTCAAGTGTAGCATGATCCCTAAACATTTGCCCACCCTCACCCTGCTCCAGAGAGCGTATATTCTCTACTGGAGTCTCATCTGGGGAGGAGAGCCACAAGAGGAGACAGGCAGAGAGCAGTGCAGTACTGACCCCAAACTCTTAATTTAAGAGGCCCAGGCACGTGTCCTGTTGTCTAGCTCTGGGCCCAGGGCTGGTGGGGAAAACAGGCTGGGTGATTAGGCCTGAGGGACTCTGAGGTGAAAGGTCACCCTAGGAAAGGTTTTTCCAGCCTGTTAAAAGTTAACTGGCCCAGAGTCAGAGGCTCAGGTTTTCCCTACAGGAAACATCAGGCCTTGCATACAAAGGGTGCTTAATAAATGCTGGTAGGGCCTCAGCCCCAAGTCTGGTGGATTGGGTGGGGTGGTGGTGGCAGCTGGGAGGCTCCAGGGAGCCAGGAAAAGACATCTGCAGTCCAGCTGGCCTCTAGGCCAAGCCCTTTCTGTGTAGCACAGAAAGAAAAGGAAATTACAGCGGAAAGGGGGCAGGCCCCAGCAGGGGTGGTGGGCATTCTTGCCGCTCAGCACCAGACCAGTGGGCTCCCAGCCCCAGGGGCCTGAATCTTGGAGAGGGGCCCCCTGACCTCACCCCTTGGGCAGCCCGCCTCAGACCACAACATCTCTTCTTAAGATTCCCGGCACCAGGTGCTAACCCAGAGAAGGGGGGGATCTGAAGCGCCTATTCTCTGAAAGTGGAGGCAAACACAATCCATCATGCAGTTGTGCAAAGAAATGCTCCTGGGGGTGTGTGTGTGTCTTGCACGGGGCGTGCCGCCCGGGTGCAATTGGCCCCCTATTAGATCTACTGCAGAGAATGCGTGGGGAGCGGGGTTCCGAGAGGCGCCTCGAGTGTGGTCGAGAGACACAACGTCCAAGGCCAGGGGTGGAAGGGAGGGCTTTGGAGAGACATGTTGGCAAGGCTCAAGGAAGGGCAGAGGGCAGTGACGGCTCAGGCCCCCGCCGCGGCCGGTCAGGGGTTAAGGCTGGAGCCAGGCGAGGTTGGGGGCGAGGGGGCGGGGGAAAAGGAGGGGAATAGGAGGAGGTGGAGGAGGGGTAGGGGGAGGGTCAGGTTCAGCGGTCCTGCGCTCCGCCCCCGTCCCTCCTGCTTGCCCTAGCGCCGGGCGCCGCGCGCGGCCACCCATGCCCTTATAAGGGCGGCTGTCGCCGGGGCAACGAACGCCCGCCCCCAGCCCGCGGCGCGCGCCCCTGCCCCCGCCCCCGCCCCCCGCCCGCCCGGCGAATGGAACGTTGTGTGTCAAACCGGCCGCAGCGCGAGGCCGGCGCGCGGGGTCGGCGGCGGTGGCGAGAGCTAGGCTCGGGCCCAGGCGCAGGCCCAGGCAAGGCGGGCGCGGCCGCCGCTCGGGAGGCTCCGGCCGGCAGTCCTGAAGGCCCCAAGCGGCCGCGGCGGGCGCCGGGGTACCCAGGGGGCGCGGCGACCGGCCCCGGCGCGCTCCCGCCGCCCCTCCCCCCCGCCACGGGCGGCAGCGCAACTTGCGGCCAAACTTTCCCCCCGGCCTCCCTAGCTCGGATGGCGGCCCGCTAAGTTGGCTGCAGCCCCGGGCCGAGCAGCGGCCAGGCCAGAGGGCGCCCCTTGCGCAGCCCGGGTCGGGCCATGGCCCACGCGCCCCCGCCAGGACACCAGAGTGGCGGGGCGCAACTCCTCTGGGTCCCTGGCCCGCGCCTCTAGCTCGCCCCTCCCGGTCTCGGGCCTGGCCCCGCGCACGCGTGGGAAAGTTGGCCTGGAACCGGCCCGACCAGTTCCGCCCGGGTGCGCGGACCGGCCGCAGGAAGTTGCTGCAAAACTTTTTTTGGGGGTGCAGCCGGTACCCCCCTCGCGCCGGGGCCGGATGTGCACCGGGTAGGGTCCCCTGGGCCGAGAGGGGTGCGCAGAGGGAAGAGCTCAGAGGGGGCGCCCCGGCCCTGCTGCCCTGGGGCTATGGCCATGGTGACCGGCGGCTGGGGCGGCCCCAGCGGCGACACTAACGGCGTGGACAAGGCGAGCGGCTACCCGCGCGCGGCCGAGGACGACTCGGCCTCGCCCCCCGGTGCAGCCAGCGACGCCGAGCCGGGCGACGAGGAGCGGCCGGGGCTGCAGGTGGACTGCGTGGTGTGTGGGGACAAGTCGAGCGGCAAGCATTACGGTGTCTTCACCTGCGAGGGCTGCAAGAGCTTTTTCAAGCGGAGCATCCGCCGCAACCTCAGCTACACCTGCCGGTGAGCCCCCTATCAGCGCACCGCCGTCGTGCACCCCGCCCTGGGCTGGGGCGGGCCTCTGACCCGCTCGGTCACCTTGGGCCTGGTGCTGACCTTCTCTGGCCTCCACTCCCGTTCTGAGGTGGGGGCACAGCACCCACTCCCCATTCTATTCTGTTCCTTGGATTGTGTATACAGTCGGCGCTGCATCGATGCAGGTTTCTCTCATCAGATGGTCCCTTGCGGATTTCACCTCAGCGACTTCCTCCTCCTTCCGCCCTTTTCTCTGGGGAGGGGTGATCTTCATGAGGGGAAGGGTTAGGGATGCTGTCAAGGGTGAGACCCTAACCCCGGGATGCCGTTCTCGGAGATCACGGCCTGCGGGATCCCCTACGGGAATCAAACGTGGAACTTGGACTGCGGAGCTCGCAGCGTCCAGGGGCCATTGTCTGCGGCCGCGCGGATCGATACGGCGCGCCCTTGGGGTCAAATATCACTTCCAAAGTCGCTCGGGCTACCAAAGCGGCAGCTGGAAGGAGGCTGGGTAGCACACAGCGACCTCCTTCGCTTCAGGGGCCCTGCTGTGGGGGGGAGCTGAGCCTGCCCATCAGAGGGGAACAGCTCCCCCAACCCCGGGCCTTGGGTCACCGGAAACCGCCACTGGAGGGCCGGCAGGGCCACCGGAATTGACTGAACTGCCCCCTCCCCCAGGGGTGGGTGCAGATCTGGGGCTCTTGGAAAATCCCTTAAACTTTGGGTTGTCCCTGAGGCAATATGGAGTGAAATGTTACCAAGAAGGAGCCCTGAGCTGTCTCAAGTTGGAGTCCTCTCTAGCAGGGTGTGTCCTTGTAGCTTGTCTGGTTGGGTGTTGGGGGTGAAGGTCCTCTGGAAAAGGGGGTGTCCAGTCCAGAAGTTCTTTTCTCATCACTACTTGGGGAGCATCCTGTCCCTTTATTGACATGCCTCTACTCTGTCTCCCCAGGAACATACATAGTCTCTGCAGAACCAGCATAGACAGCCGTATTTCCCAGATGCAGGAAACAGGCCCAGAAGGGTCAAGTGCCTGCGTTAGGGCTACACATTGAGTGCAGGCCTGAGTTGGGGCTTAGCAAGGGGAACTGTTGGGTGACAAGGGTGTGGCTGAGTTGGAATCAGGTGTTGGAGAGCTTGTTGGTTAAGGCTGCTGAGTAGAGCCCCAGGCACCAAAGGCTGGAGTTTGGTCCCAGGTCAGGGCTTGCCTGGGATAGCCATGTGCCTGAGAGTTGGCTTGCTCCCTCCTGCAGTGCTAACTGGGCCACCAGACTTTGGCCTCATTCTTGCTGCTGGAAAAACTGCCTGCTCTCTGACCCTGTCTTTGGGGATAATAAGGGAGGGGGCTCAGGAAGTTTGGGGGTCTTGGGGGATTCCTGAGGGTGGGGTCAGGGAGTACTTGTTTGAGCTGGCAGGTTTTTTGGCAGCTTTGTGCCGGATGAGCTGTGTGATTTAGTGAGAAGTCACTCTCCTATTCTGGGCCTCAGATTGATTTACCAGAGTCCCAGTGGGACCCATCCTGGGTGGGTTTTTTGCCAGCCTCCCAGAGAGACCCCAGCTTCAAGCCCAGCTCTCACAGAAACCCCAGTTTAAAAGAAGACACAGTTGAGATCCTAAGCCTGTGTGATCTGGGGATTCCAGAGAAGAAAGAGCAAGGGCCTCCCATTGCTGGAGGTCAGAGAGGACTACCTGGAGGAAGCCAGGAGAGGTGGGCCTTGAAACATGAAGAGTTTGGCCATCAGAAAAGGGCCAAGGGCATTCCAGAGTGTGTCCCTGACAAATGCTTAGTGGCAGATTGGGCATATGTGTTGTAAGATAAGACCACCCAGGTATGGGAAAAGTCAAGAGTTTGATGGGCCTGAAATGTTAAACCAAGGGCAGTAGGGAGCCATGGAGGTTGTGTGAACAGGGGAGGGCTGTGATGAAATTGGACTGGAGGCCAGAATCCCAGGGGAGAAGCTGATTTGGGCCAAGGGGTTTGGCAAAGCATGTACTCTTTAGGTTGGATAAAAGGAAGAACTTATTGTTTACTTACCTAGGGGGACATACCTGTCCCAGTTCCACAGCTGGTGAAATTGAGACAGAAGGTTTGGGGCCTCCCTTGAGGTCAGGGGGCTCTGAGCCAGGCTGCTGCCTGTCTCCCTGCCCCAGGCCTGACTGTTTCCACCCGGCTGCCTTGATCCTCCCACCACCCATCCGCTGGGCTTTGTTCTGGTTCTGCCTGAGCTCCCTCTGCCCTCTCAGGGCCTCTTCCCAGGGGCTCAGTGGCTGGCGCTGTGGGACCCAGAGATGTAACTTTCCTAACCTTGCTTTTGGGCTACCCAGATAGGGCCTAGGCCTGAGAGTTTGACAACATTTTCCAAAGCCCTGTAGATTCAGGGCATCCCAATCTGGGTGGGATCTGATGTCCTATTTCCAGATGCCGAAGTGGAGGCTCAGAGGGAAAGTCACTACCTGACAGTTCAGGCTGGGTGTCTATACCTGAGATGGTTTATTTCTTTAAGTGTTTGAGTGAGTGTTTTACTCTGCCACAATCTTTGGGTGACCTGTTGGAGAGCTCTTAGCCCTTGGTGGTATGAGTATAGGGGGACCCCCAAGGGGAGAAAGTTCTGGGAACATATGAATAAGGGCTGAACCTTCCTGGTTGGGGCTGACCCTGGTCTAGGAGCTCACTGCCTCCCATGGTGGGGCCACCTGTCCCATTGTCTCATCCCTGGAAGAGGCAACAGCAGTCCCAGATAGCTCACTGCAGGAAGTATCTTGGACTTACTTAGGGGTTGGATGGTCTTCCCAGGGGAGAGGATATGGGTGTGGGATCTTGAAGAGGGGAAAAGAGTTACTTCATTCATTCATTCTTTCATTCACTCATTGGTGTGGAGCTAGTGCAGGTGTTACTGCTGGGGCTCCACGTAGATGCCTGGTTCCTGACCTGGCCCAAAGTTAGTTCACAAAGCTCAGCTCACTGACCATGTTCCCATCTGCTTTCACATTATCCTTGGGACAGTGACCTTGCCTCAGCCAGACAAAACCAAATATAGTGAAATTGTTCAGGTTTCTATATTTTCTTTTTATTTTGGCTGGGGCCGGGCTTGAACCCACCATCCCCAGTATATGGGCCCAGTGCCCTACTTCCTGAGCCACAGGTGCCGCCCTTCATTTTTTTTTTTAGCGATAGTCTCATTTTGTCACCCTTGGTAGAGTGCTATGGCATCACAGCTCACAGCAACCTCCCAACTCCTGGGCTTAGGTGACACTCTTGCCTCAGCCTCCTGAGTAGCTAGGACTACAGGCGCCTGCCACAACACCTGGCTATTTTTTTGTTGCAGTTTGGTTGGGGCCTGTTTTGAACATACACCCTTGGTATATGGGGCCAGTGCCCTAGTCACTGAGCCCGAGGTGCCACCCTATATTTTCATATTTTAAACCTTTTGTTTTTACTGCACCTTCTCTGCCTGGAATCACCTCTCCATTTGCCTAGGGAACTCTTACTCATCCTTCAAAACCCAGTTCCAATGTGCCCTCTCTGGGCATAATGTGTCCTTTTCCACAGACTCCTTGTTTATTTGTCATCACCCACCCTATTGTCTTTTCCTCTTTACAGATTTGTAAGCTGAGCCCTTGTACCCATTGGGGCCCATCTACTCAGTCCAGGGGACTCCACTGGTGTTTTTCAGGGGCAACCACTTTAGGCAGCTCATAGAGTGGTTGGGGAGGAAGATGTGGGTGTCACAGGTTGCCCTGGCCTCTACATGCCCCCAGGTCCAACCGTGACTGCCAGATCGACCAGCATCACCGGAATCAGTGCCAGTATTGTCGCCTCAAGAAGTGCTTCCGAGTGGGCATGCGGAAAGAAGGTGAGTACCTGATGGAGAAGGGCAGCCACTCCATGGTTTGTGCAGGGGTGAACAAACAACCTTGCCTTTTTTCCTTTCCCTTGCTCAGGGTTCTGGGAGCCTCAGGGGGTGGGGTCTGGTGCCTGCTAACCTCATTACCAACGATCCCTTGGTCCCATGGGCTGTGGTCTGGCCCTAGGCTAGAAGAATTCAATTATGATCAGTGTCCTCCTGGTTGCTATAGTGAGATGAGGAGGCCAGGGATGCCCCCATTTGGGCCCATTTTAACACTTTGTCCAGGCTCTCTCTTTCCCAGGACCCACCCCCATCCTGCTCCTCCCTGGTTCTGACATCTTGGTGACCTCTTTGTCCCCTAGTCTGGCAGCCATTTTCTGAACAAGGATATATTTTTTTTTATTTGACTTGTTTTCCTTCTACCCTTCAACCCTGCTTTGTGTTTGCTCAAGGCAGGAACTCTGCCCGATTAAGGCAAAGGGCAGCTTACCCTTCCTCCTGACCCTAGGTGCTTGGGAGCCAGAGGCCCAACCTCCTGTCTCTGTCCAAGGGATCTGTGTAGACTGATACAGCCTGAGAAGCTGGGCTTAGAAATCTGCCAAATACTCTTAGAATTCAGGTAGAACCCAGAGATGGAGTCCTGAGGTTCAAGAACAGAATCCATGGGTGAGAGCCCCCATGCCGGGCTTCATGTCCCTGCCTGGATTGTGTCATGGATGAGGCTGGCAGTTCTTCCCAGCATCTAACCTTAATCTCTCTTGCTTTAAAATTGGTTTTTTTTTCTCACCAGACCTTTGTGGGAGAAGTTAAGAAAGGGTGCTCAGAGTTTTTCTCTGAAACTGTCTGATCCTTTGGTCCTTTTAAATTTTGAGATGACTCTTGTCCTCCCTCTGCAACCTGGGTTTTGCTTGTATTTGTCCATTTGATTTAAAATCCTGATATGGGCTTGGCGACTGTAGGTCAGTGGTTAGGGTGCTGGCCACATACATGGGGCTAGTGGGTTCGAACCCAGCACAGGCCTGCTAAATAACAATGACAACTGCAACAACAACAACAATAAAATAGCTGGGTGTTGTGGTGAGTGCCTATAGTCCCAGCTATTGGGAGGCTGAGGCAAGAGAATCACTTAAGCCCGAGAGTTTGAGGTTACTGTGAGCTGTGATGCTACAGTACTCTACTGAAGGTGACATAGTGAAACTCTGTTTCCCAAATAAGTAAATAAATAAAAATAAAATCCTGATATGTCTCAAATCAGGGCCTCAGCTCTCCAAAGCCTCAGGGGTGGAAATATTCATAGTCACAACTTATACCCCCCAAGAAGCCCTTCAGATTACCCTCCTCCTATCTTCACCATACCCCCTCCTTTTCTTTTCTTTTTTTTTTTTTTTGAGACAGCGTCTCACATTGTTGCTATTGGTAGAGTGCTGTAGTGTCACAGTTCACAGCAACCTCAAACTCTTGGGCTCACTCAATCCTCTTATCTCAGCCTCCTGAGTAGCTGGGACTACAGGCACCCATCACAATGCCTGGCTGTCTTTTTTTAGAGATAAGTTCTCAGGCAATCCACCCACCTCGGCCTTCCAGAGTGCTAGGATTACAGGTGTGAGCCACTGTGCCAGGCCACCATATAACCCTTTATTTCACACCATCCATCTTGCTCTGTAATTTAGTTACTCCCAGAACATCTGCCCCCTGAAGACAGGGATTTTTGTTTGTCTTATTCACTGATTTATCCCCAGTGCCTAGACCAGGGCCTGCCACAGTGTTAGGGCTCAATAAATGATTGTTGGCTTGAATTATCATCATTTAGCCTTTCTTAAGTTGCAGGTACTATCTATATAACTAGGCAAGTTATATAGATTCTCATTTAATCCAGTGATGGAAGTCATCATCCTCGTATTATCATCTGTATTTTATATCTGAGAAATGGAGATCAGTGAGAGCATTTGTCAAGATCAGAGAGCATGGCTTGGTGCTCATAGTTCAATGGTTAGGGTGCTGGCCACATACACCAGAGCTGGTGGGTTCAAACCTGGCCCGGGCCTATTAAACAACAATGACAACTACAGCCGAAAAATAGCTGGGTGTTGTGGCAGGTGCCTGTGGTCCCAGCTACTTGGGAGGCTGAGGCGAGAGAATCACTTAAGCCCAAGAGTTTGAGGTTGCTGTGAACTGTGATGCCATGGCACTCTACCCAGGGTGACATAGTGAGACTCTGGGAAAAAAAAAAGAGAGAGAGAGAGCAGTAGAGTTGTGGTTGGGATTTGAACCCTCTCAATCTGGGCTGAATAATAAAGAAGAGCTGGGAAAGGGTTTGAGGATTAGGGAACAGCAAGGGCAAATTCCCTGGGGTGCAAACATAGAAAAGGAAGAGAAGAAGGTCGGGGAGGTGGGGCAAGGGGACCACTTTTGGGCCTTATCCAGCTACATTGGACAGTTTACCCTGAGACTCAGGAATCACTTGCAGCAGCTTTAAGATTGGCCCCCTCTCTGCTGAGCATTGCTAGTCCCTGGCTCATGCCCATGTTACCCTCTGGTGTTTGCTCCATGCTGAGTTGACCTGGAGTTCATGGAGGTGATGAGACAGGGCATGCCAACTCATTAAAGCTCATTAATTAGTCTCTGCTTGGCACCCAGCCCAGTCTTCCTTTCTGGCATAAGCTGGGCAGGTATGTGGCCAGCCTTCCTCTCCTTGTGCCTCAGTTTCCCTCTTCTCACTTACCTGGTCACTGTAGACACAAGCTGTCATAGGCAAGGTTACTAAGGGCAGCTAAGGTTTACTGAGGACCTACTCTGGGGTAGGTCCCCACTCCGTGCAACTGGTGCCTCTATAGAGACACAAGATATGTTCTTAGGGATCATCATCTGGTGGGGAGGGGATGGAAGAAAGAGAAATGGTCTGGTCTCCATAGGAGAAAGTTGCAACTGGTGGGTATTGATAACTTGCTTTAGGGCCCCAAGTAATCCTTGGCTCTGGGACCCCCATAATAATTGACCAATTGAGCCTAGCAGAGGGAGAGGGAATCAGGCAGGAATTAAATTAGCCCTCAGTGGTCCCATTGCTACAGAAAAAATGTGCTCCCCCACACCCTCTGGGAGCTGGAGTGGTAGAAGTGGTGGCTGAATGTGGACTCCGGGTGTAGGACGACTGGTAGCCAGGCTCCTTGGCCCTGGTTTTCTAACTAAGCATGCATTGGTGGGGTGGGTTTGAGGGTTCTGGGAAAAGCTGGGCCTGGGGACTTTGGAAGCGAGGGGGAAGAGCTTGAGTGTCCCGTTGTTGACTTTGTCTTTCCTCCCCTTTTTTCTCTTTGCTTCTTCCTGCCTAATTCCTCCCTGTCCACCTCTCATTCCTTCATCCAAATCAATCCCCTTCCTGTACTTGGACCCTGTCACCCCCATCTCCTGTGGTGGGGGGATCCCGCTTCCTATCCTGTCCCTCTTTCCCACAGCGGTGCAGCGCGGCCGCATCCCGCACTCGCTACCCGGCGCCGTGGCCACCTCCTCCGGCAGCCCCCCAGGTTCAGCATTAGCGGCGACAAGTGGAGACATTTTTCCGGGGCAGCCGGTGTCCGAGCTGATCGCGCAGCTGTTGCGCGCTGAGCCCTACCCCGCGGCTGCTGGGCGCTTCGGGGCGAGCGCAGCAGGCGCGTTCAGTGCAGGGGGCAGCACGACAGGCGCGGTGCTAGGCATCGACAATGTGTGCGAGCTGGCGGCGCGGCTGCTCTTCAGCACTGTGGAGTGGGCGCGCCACGCACCCTTCTTCCCGGAGCTGCCGGTGGCGGACCAGGTGGCGCTGCTGCGCCTGAGCTGGAGTGAGCTCTTCGTGCTGAACGCTGCACAGGCGGCGCTGCCCCTGCACACGGCGCCGCTGCTGGCTGCCGCCGGTCTGCACGCTGCGCCCATGGCCGCCGAGCGTGCCGTGGCCTTCATGGACCAGGTGCGCGCCTTCCAGGAACAGGTGGATAAGCTGGGCCGCCTGCAAGTCGACTCGGCCGAGTACGGCTGCCTCAAGGCCATCGCGCTCTTCACGCCGGGTGAGACTTGCTCGAAGAGGGAGGCGCTGCTGCCACGGGGTGGGGGACACCGAGGGGCAGTGGGGTGGGACCCAGGCTCTCCAGATCTGGCCTCCTGCACGTGTGATGGGTGTGATGCAGGCAGTGTGACACCTTGACGTACCCATTCCCTGACTCCCAGGACTCCCAAAGAACTCTGAGCTGGGGCTCTGGGATCCAGGCTGGGCCTCGTTCCCAAGTTCCCTGGACCCCATGTCCTCAACAAATTGCGCCGGCCCCATATATCGGAGGTGGTGGGTTCAAAAACTGGCCAAAAACTGCAAAAAAAAAAAAAAAAAAATTGCCCAAGAGCCCAGTGAACACTGATAGCACAGAAGGGTGGGGACGGTCCCCGTGGGAAGAGACATCCCTGACACCTGGTCGTTTGGGCTCCTTCTGTCTTCCATTGGCTGATTCTTGAGCTCCCTGACCTCTGACCCAGGGTCCCCAGGTGGACCCACTGTATGATTGGGTGGGGGTGGGGCAGTCCAAGTACCTTGGTAGCCTTCCAGGGGTGGTAGCAGCTCCATATCCCAGTGACTGGCTGGCTACTCAGGTGACTTTGCACTTGGGGCAAATGTCTCCTGAGGGTTTCTTTGCTGGCTGGAAAGGCTCTAGACCCCACCAGATGTATCCTTGTGGGCAGGGCATGTATTAACCAGACTCAAGCCACTCTGAAAGGTGGCATTCATTGATAAATATAGCTTGGCCATCATTTTTCCAGAATACTTTTCTCTGCCTTTTATCTTCATGGGTCCCTCCTAGGTGCTCTCACATTCTCTCATGCCCCAGGCCCACCTCCCTCTTGAACTTAATTAGTACTTATCTCCCTGCCAAAGACTTTAATTGAAAACCCAACCACCCTTGAAAAATTCCTTCCTGCCTACATTCTATGTCATTGTCATTACACAAGAAGACTTCAGTGTCTCCTGAGGATGGACACTGCCTTAGACAACCCCAGGGTCCCATCCTCCCCCCACTTGAAAGGCCCCCATCCTTACCCACAGCCCCAAGTGGTGTCACCTCTGTGGGCTCTGTGTCCTCTTGACACCTCACACCCTGATCTTACCATTGTCGCCTGCCCCCTAGATGCCTGTGGCCTCTCAGACCCAGCCCACGTGGAGAGCCTGCAGGAGAAGGCGCAGGTGGCCCTTACCGAGTACGTGCGGGCCCAGTACCCATCCCAGCCCCAGCGCTTCGGGCGCCTGCTGCTTCGGCTCCCTGCCCTGCGCGCTGTCCCTGCTTCCCTCATCTCCCAGCTGTTCTTCATGCGCCTGGTGGGCAAGACGCCCATTGAGACGCTGATCCGTGACATGCTGCTGTCGGGAAGTACCTTCAACTGGCCCTATGGCTCAGGCCAGTAACCATGATATGGCTAGGTGCACCATGGCCAGGTCTGCACACCTCAAGGGACAGGGATGCTGAGACTTTGAGGGTCCTCCTAGGGCAGAGGACCCTGGCTTCTCTCCTCAGACTCCTATTTTTTAAAGACTGTGAAGTGTTTGTCTTTTCTGTTTTTTAAATGATCATGAAACCAAAAAGACTGATCATCCAGGCCCCAGCCTCGTCCTTCCCAGAATTCCTGGCCAGGATGAAGGTGAGGGATGGAGGGTCCAATCCTGGGACAGCCTTGTCCCTCAGTGCCCCAAGCATGAACTTGTGGGATGGTGGGGTTGGCTTCTCTGGTATGATGGACAAAGGCCTGGTGTCTGGACTAGAGGGACAGCTGGGCAAGGGTGGTGTGTATCAGGCAGATCCTCTGGACATGTAATCCATGTTGGACACTACATGATGACTAAATCAAGGCCAATAATAAAGACCTTTCCTACCTGTACCTGTGAAGCTTCCCTTGTCATTATTTTTTTTTTTTTTGTTTTGAGACAAAGTCTCACTCTGTTGCCCAAGCTGGAGTGCCATGACATCAGCATAGTTTGAGCAACTTCAAACTCCTAGGTTCAAGAATCCTCCTGTGTCAGCCTCCTAAGTAGCTGGAACTATAGGCAACCACCACAATGCCTGGCTAGTTTTTCTATTTTTTGGCAGAGATGGGTCTTGCTGTTCAACCGCCTGGTGTCGAACTCCTGAACTCAAGAGATTCTCTGGCCTCAGCCTTCCAAAGTGCTAGGATTACCAGTGTGAGCCACTGCTCCTGGCCCCTTATCACCTTTTTGAGAGTAGGGTAAAAGGGAGGGCATCCTATAGTGGTACCCATCTCCAACTATCTGGAATAATCTCACTTACCTAATAACAGTCCTACTGTGTATGACTGGGTGGTTGCTTTGTTGGACAGGGAAACAGGTGGCTAGCAGGAGAGCAGGCCTGAGTTCAGCCAGTGAGTCTGCAGGAGTTGAGCCCATAGAGGGCTCAGGTTTGAATTCTGGTTCAAATTCCAAATCTAGCTTATGAGATGATCCTCATAGTTGTAAAATTCATCTAGGCCTTGGATCAACCAGTCTTTTTTTTTTTTTTTAAGAGAGAGAGAGTCTTACTTTATCACCCTTGGTAGAGTGCTATGGCATCACAGCTCACAGCAACCTCCAACTCCTGGGCTTAAGCAATTCTCTTGCCTCAGCCTCCCAAGTAGCTGGGACTACAGGCACCTGCCACAATGCCCAGCTACTTTTTGTCGCAGTTCAGCTGGTGCCAGGTTTGAACCCACCACCCTCGGTATATAGAGCCAGCGCCCTACCCACTAAGCCACAGGTGCAGCCCCACAGTCTTTTCTTTGGTTAGCCCTTTATCATAGTGTCTAGGTGCTATTGCCCCTGGGAAAAACATCTGGGGCTTCTCTTGTCACATGATCTCAGCCTAGCCAATCAGAGCCCTCCTCCCCTGGTCACAGTGATTGGTTTCTGGAGAGCATGGGACCAATGCTTGCTAGTAAGATTCCTCTGATAGGAGGATATAATTAAAGCAAGGCAGAGCTAAGAGGAATACCAATTTCCCAAGAGTCCATTGGAGCCCCTGGATCAAGCCATACCTGAAAGCCTTGGCATTTTCAGTTCCTTGAGCTTACACTTTTTTTTTTTTTTTGCAGTTTTTGGCCAGGGTTGGGTTTCAACCCACCACCTCTGGTATATGGGGCCAGTGCCCTACTTCTTTGAGTCACAGGCGCCACTCACTTACACTCCCCTTTTTGTGTCTGAGCCAATGTGAGTTCAGTTTCTTCTCACATCTAACTGCCAACACTCCTATTTCTCTTTTTTTTTTTTTTTTTGAGACGGAGCCTCAAGCTATCCCCCCCTGGGTAGAGTGCCATGGCATCACAGCTCATAGCAACCTCCAACTCCTGGGCTCAAGCGAGTCTCCTGCCTCCGCCTCCCAAGTAGCTGGGACCAC
>CAUYQV010123592.1:0-17984 GCA_963574575.1 Galagoides demidoff | reverse complement strand
GGGACCACAGGCACCCACCACAGTGCCCGGCTATTTTTTGGTTGCAGCCGTCATTATTGTTTTTGGTGGGCCCAGACTGGATTTGAACCCGCCACCTTAGGTGTATGTGGCTGGCGCCTTAGCCACTTGAGCCACAGGCGCTGAGCCTCTTCGAGGATTTTTATTGTTTCATGCCTTAGATTTAGATCTTTTATCCATCTTGAATCAATTTTTATTAAGTGGTGAGAGGTGCGGGTCCAGTTTCAGTTTTTTATGTGTGGTTATCCAGTTCTCCCAACACCATTTATTGAATGGGGATTTTTTTACCCAGTGTATGTTCTTGTTTAGTTTATCACAGGTCAGGTGACTATAAGATGTTAGTTTCATCTCATGGTTTTCTGATTAGTTCTGGATGTCTTTGTCTCTATTTTTGTGCCAATACCATGCTGTTTTGATTAGTATGGCTTTGTAGTATAGCCTAAAGTCTGGTAGGCTGATGCTCCTGGCCTTGTTTTTATTACTAAGATTCGCCTTAGTTATACAGGATTTTTTCTGGTTCCATACAAAACGAAGAATTATTTTTCCAAATCTTGAAAGTATGATGATGGTATTTTAATGGGGATTGCATTGAATCAACTATTACAGTTTAATACAATTTTTTTCTCTCTCTTTAGGTATGCCATGCTGTCATAGATCCTCTTGCCCAGTGTCTGGACCTACAGGTGTGGGCCTCTAAACCTGGCTAGTTTTTCTGTTTTAGAAGAGCTAGGGTCTTGCTCTTGAACAGGCTGGTCTCAAACTCCGGAGCTCAAGCAATCCTCCCATCTCAGCCTGTCTCAGCCTCCTAGGGTGCAAGCAGTTTTTTTTCTTTCTTAAAATGTGTATACTTTTTTTTGGTAACCTTTGTATTATTGCTAATTGTTATAACCTCATAGGTTAAGTTTTATAATGCTCATATTATAGTTTAATAAGGTTCAGAATGTTTAAATAACTTCACTAAAGTCATCTTGGTGGAAGTAGGAATTGAACCTAGAGCCAAATCTTTGTTGGTCTGTGTTCTTCCCTTCAACCAGAGAAAGGGTCCTGTTACTACATACCTTTTAGTTCCCTGTATTTTCCACATTTGTAGTTACTTTGCTGACAGGTCCTCTCTTTTGGCAGATTCTTATATTCCATCTGCTGTTTAATAGGATCAGTCCCATGACTATTTTCTGTACTCCACTTTCTTTTCCTGGAGAGGCTTATTCACTATTATGGCTTCAGTTAAACCTGTACATTAAAGCCTCTACATTATATTTTTAGCTTATAGCATTTCTTTAGACTCCAGACCCATATATCCACTTGCTAACTTGATACTTTTTTCAACATTTCAAAGGCACCTTAAATTCTGGGTGGCACCTGTGGCTCAAAGGAGTAGGGCGCTGGCCCCATATGCTGGAGGTGGCAGGATCAAACCTAGCCCCAGCCAAAAACTGCAAAAAAGAAGAAAAAAAAAAGCACCTTAAATTGAACTCATGATCACTCCTCAAATCTGGTCTTTTCCCACTTTTTCCCATTTCTTTTTATGGCACCAGACCACCTGTCTAGGGAGTTAAGCAAGACACTTCAGAATCTTCCTTGAATCTCTTACTCCTAAATTTTCCATCCTGTTAGTCAAATACTGGTGATTATTTTTTCTCTTAAATATTTCTCTGAGTAATCCATTTTTCATTCCCTACTGCCACCATCATAGTTTGGTCATCATTATTAGCTTAGATTATAGCATAGTCTCCATATTTTCTTTAGTCTCCACCCCCCCCCCAAAGTAGCTAATATCTTTTAATTTAATTTTAAAATATTAATTAAGGGGATACAAGTATTTTTGTTACATGGATATTATGTATAAAGCGTAAGACAGAGCTTTTGCTGTGCTCATCACCAGAATGGTGTTCATTGTACCCAATAGATAAGTTTTTATCCCATGCCTGCCTGCCCTCCCATCCTCCTCCACTGCAATCTTACTTGTTTCCCAATGTGCAGCAACATTACAGATAGTTTCAGCTCTCAAAAATACAGGCTATGTTTGAATTCTGGTTGTATCATTTATTAGCTGTGTGACTTCAGGCAAGTTGCTAAGTCTTCTCAAATTTTAGCTTCCTCATTTGTAAATAATTTTTACCTCAAATGGCTGTTGTAAGAAAAAATGAGGTAGAACGAGCTTGGCATGTGGTAAACACTGGGTAAATATCAGTGATGATGATAATGATGGTAAGACCCTGCTTAAACTTCTGTGGCTTCCTACTGCCCTTTAAGTGTATTAAAACTCTTGCCACACTTCTTAAGTTCCTTAATTCCTCAAATGTTTCATTACTTGGCCATTTCTCCTTCAGGCTCTTCATGGATACTGTCTTCTCTTGGTAGAATGAGTATCATGTTTTTAAGTAGTTAACAGAAATCAACTTAACTCTTCAAATCTCATTCAATGCCCAAATTGCTTTCTTAGGTAAACTTGCCCTGAACCTCCCAAACCTCCCTTCAGATCCTCTTGGTGTATATTTTTTTAGTATCTTGAATTTGTAACTTTTGTTACTGTTTGCAGTTATTATTGAATATGTATTTTATGAGTATATAATTAATGACTGTCTTATTCACTGTATGGTAATCATTATGCAGACAGGGGCCCTGTTTATCTTTCCTGCCATTGTATCTCTAGCGAGGATTGTAATTCCTAGCATACAGTACATACTGAAAATATTTCTTGAATCAGTTAAGGATTATATTTAAGTACTTTTTCTTCCCTACTGTTAAGTTTAGTCGTCTTTTCCCTCCTCTCTCCCTTCCCCTCCCCTCCCCTTCTCTCCCCCTTGCCTCCTCTTTTCTTTCCTTTCTCACTTTCTCACCTTCGGTAGAGTGCCCCAGCGAGGTATCACAGCTCACAGCAACTTCAAACTCTTGGGCTCAAGTGATTTTCTTGCTTCAGCCTCCCAAGTAGCTGAGACTACAGGTGCCTGCCACAACACCTTGTTATTTTTAGAGATGGGGTCTCGCTCTGGCTGAGGCTGGTCTGGAACTCCTGCGCTCAAGCTGTCCACCTGCTTCAGCCTTCCAGAATGCGAGGATTATAGGTGTGAGCCATCACGCTGAGTAAGTTTATTTTTCAACAGTACTGCCTCTTTATATCTTGGGCAGAACTTTCTGCAAAAGGCCCTTTCGAATTAATCACTACCCTGTTTTTGATGGGAAAACTCCTAAGATGGCCAAAATCATCTCCAAATCTTTAATCTCCTGGCATTGAAATAGGCAGTTGAGTTAGTCCTTTTTAAGATAAAATGCTGTTCTGGGGTTGCTGGAGATTCTGTGTTTTTAATAGTACTGGTCTCTGTGTTGGAATTCAAAAATTTTTTTGTTGTATCAAAAATACATATGCAGTGGGAAGGGAGGAAAAAATAGAAATAAATACGAAATATTTTAAGTTCACTAAAGTTATTTATTAAATTTTCTTTTCTTTTCTTTTTTTCTTTTTGAGACAGAGTCTCCCTTTTTCACCCTGGGTAGAGTGCTGTGGCATCACAGCTCACAGCAACCTCAAATTCCTGGGCCCAAGTGATTCTCTTGCCTCAGTCTCCCAAGTAGCTGGGACCACAATGCCAGCTATTTTTTTGTTGCAGTTGTCATTGTTTAACTGGCCCAGGCCAGCTTTGAACCTGCCAGCCTTGGTGCATGTGGCTAGTGCCGTAACCTCTGTGCTGTGGGTGCCAGACCTTAAATTTTCTTGTGTGAACATCTCTTTTAAGTTTTTTGGTTTTTATTTAGATGCCCTAAATTTAAACAAGGGGCTTTATTTGAAATGTTAATACTCACTATAATATGAAGACCAAATAATTTGTTATTAAAACTGTTAGAAAAAAGAATTATAAAAGCATCTATTCTAGCTCATATATTTGGTTTAATTTTTTTTTTTTTCCGAGATAGAATCTCCTGGTAGAGTGCCCTGGCATCATAGCTCCTTAGACTCTTGGGCTCAAGAGATTCTCTTGCATCAGCATCCCAAGAAGCTGGGACTACAGGTGCCTGCCACAATGCCCGGCTATTTTTAGAGACAGGGTCTTGCTCTAGCTCAGGCTGGCCTTGAACTCATGAGCTCTCGCAATCTACCTGCCTTGGCCTCCCAGAGTGTTGGGATTACAGGCGTGAGCCAACATGCCCGGCGTGTTAAATGATGTTTTTTAAACATCAGTAATAAATCACTGTATGACTGCTTCTTTTTTTCAAATTCCTTGTGTGAAAGAGAAATTATTTTTGTGCAGTAAATATGCAAGGGAGAAATGGGAAACTTAATTATCGTGTCTTTTAAGTGTTCAGTTTTATTGCTAAGGTAACTTATAGGGATCTTTGAGATCAAGATTTTGGCTCTAAGACAGTGGTTCTCAACCTTCCTAATGCTGCAGCCCTTTAATACAGTTCCTATGGGTCATGACCCACAGGTTGAGAACCGCTGTTCTAAGATTTAAAGTTCAGTAGTTGCATTCTGTAGGGATTCTGAGGAGAGATGGTATTTTAAGATGTTGAGTGAGAGGAGGAGAGAAATTAGAATGCTTCCCAATCCTTTCTGTTGCTTCTCTCATTCTTTTCAGAGAAACAATTGTAATGGAAATGAGAAAATAGCAACGTGACAAGGAACATGGAAGATAGGTGTTTAGGTTTTTGTAGGATCATTTCTGTGGCTCTGATGAAGTAAAATCATAAAAGCCCTTGAAAGAATGAAATGCAATTCAATTTCATTACATACTTTTGAAGCTCTCATTTTAGTGATAATTTTTTTGTAAGCAAACAAAAGCTCAAATACACCAGCATGGTAAATTTATTAATTTCTATATCTGATTGCTTATCAGTTCAGTTCTTTTATCTGTATTAACCTATTAGTAGATTAATTTTTTTGAAAGTTCTTTTTTTTTAATAGTAGACTAATTTTTTTTACCAGGGAACTTTTACCATCTTACACTTTGTTCTCATTGGAACTTTACATGTTCTCTATATATGTAGGGTATAAAGACGACATCTTTATGCATACCTTTTTTTCTTTTTTTGAGACAGAGTCTCAAGCTGTCACCTGGGTAGAGTGCTATGGTGTCACAGCTCACAGCAACCTCCAACTCTCGGGCTTAACCGATTCTCTTGCCTCCCAAGTAGCTAGGCCTACAGGTACTTGCCACAATGCCCAGCTATTTTTTGGTTGTAGTTGTCATTGTTTGGCAGACCTGGGCTGGATTCGAACCTGCTAGCTCCAGTGTATGTGGCTAGCACCCTAGCTACTGAGCTGCAGGTGCTGAGCCCATACCTTCTTAAGTAATCTAAAATATCTGGAAAATGGCAGAAACAAATTAAGACATGAAGGCTTCTTTCACATATGTGGGTTTTCTTTGTTTAAATGCAGAAACTGGTGGAATGTGGTGGATCAGATCTGTAATTCCACTGCTTTGAGAGGCTGAGGCACGGCGATCACTTGAGTCCAGTTCAAGGCTAGCCTGGGTAACATGGCAAGACCCTGTTTCTACCACAAAAAAAAAACATAAAAATTAGCTGGGCCTGGTTGTTTGGCCTATAATCCTAGCTACTGGTTGGGGTATGAAGATTTCCTGAGCCCAGGAGTTCAAGCCTTTAGTAAATTGTGATCGTGCCATAGCACTGCAGCCTATGTGATAGAATGAGATCCTATCTCGAAAAAATAAAATCAATGGAGAAACAAATTTTTGTGTTTGAAAAGTAGATTTACAATTCCATGGGTAGAATTTTTACTTTTAAATATTTCTCATGCCTCAGAATGAAGTGAGGGCTCTGCTAAAGCAGCTGCATAATTCACAGCTTTCTTTGAAAATACTCTGCCATTATTACTTATTGATAGAATTGAATGCACAATCATTTGGCTTTTTAAAAATTAAATAGTAACTTGATACAGTCTACTAAAAGTGCTATGTGATTAATGGTTCTTTAGATATAGAAGTTGTAGGCTGGATATCTGATCCTTTTTATCGTTTGTTATATGCTTAGTTGTATATTAAATTTAAAAAAGCAAGTTTAAATGATTGGTAAAATTGAAGCCACACTTTGCTACCTGGGAGTTTCGTTTCTTTTTGAGAGAAACTTTTATACATGTACACAAGGAGGTAGATAAATATGTTCTTACTATAATAGTGAATAGCTGGAAAAATGCCTAACCACTCACAGGTGAATGGGTATATATTCATATGCTGGGACACAAGCACACAGTCCTTTCTTCCAAAATACTTAGGGGGAGAGTGTTTTGGAATTTAGAAATTTTCAGACTTTGAAAGGTTGTCTACATAATCTAGCATATATACTGGTGATATCCTTATTTTATTGTGTGTTTGAATGAGTCTTTATAACTCAAAGCTTCAGCTTTTAAATCTTCTATTTTACTTGAAGAATGCAGGGTTATTTGTTTTTATTATTGTGTTGTAGGAGTTGTTTATAAACTGGATAAATTCTGGGTACAGGTTCCTTGACAATTGTTTCTCACAATATGTAGGTTTCCAGTTTGACTTTATGGTGGTCTCTTCCCCTCCCCCCCCAGATATTTTTCTGTCACCCTATGTGATATAATGGTATCTTTTGTTAAGCAGAAATTTTAAATTATGGCTTGGTGCCTATAGCTCAGCGGCTAGGGCACCAGCCACATACACTGGGGCTGGTGGGTTTGAACCTGGCCTGGGCCTACCAAACAACAATGACAACTACAAGAAAAAAATAGTCGGGCATTGTGGCAGGTGCCTGTAGTCCCAGCTACATGGGAGGCTGAGGCAAGAGAATTGCTTAAGCACAGACTTTGAGGTTGCTGTGAGCTGTGATGTCAAGGGACTCTACTGAAGGCTACATAGTGAGACTCGTCTCAAAAAAAAAAAAAAGAAATTTTAAATTCTCATGAAGTCCAATTTGTAAATTTTGTCCTTAGTGCTTTCTGACATATCTATCCAAGTGTCTTCCTTTACAAGTATGCAGTCAACTGAAGTGATGGTGAAAGATTTTGTAATCCTAGACCTGAACATTCAAACTGTAAATATAACGTGGGAAATAAAATCTCTACAATATGTGGCTCAGCGCCCATAGCACCGTGGTTATGGCGTCAGCCACATACACTGAGGCTGGCGGGTTTGAACCCAGCCCGGGCTGGCTAAACAATGACAGCTATAACAAAAATAGCCGGGTGTTGTGGCGGCCGCCTGTAGTCCCAGTTACTTGGGAGGCTGAGGCAAGAGAATTGCTTAAGCCCAAGTGTTTGACGTTACTGTGACCTGTGATGCCATGGCACTCTACTGAGGGTGACATAGTGAGACTGTTGTAAAAGGAAAAAAAAAAGAACTCTGCAATATGGATGCAGCAGTTGTATTTATTGGAGTTTATGTGATAGAATTGGCAGAGAGTCAGGAAAGCAAACTTATTTTCATTTTAAACACTCCGTGAAGATTTCATGTGGTGTATATATATATATTTTTATTTCAAAGTATTACAAGGGCACAGTTGTTTTTGGTTACATGGTTCACTTTGTAATGCTTGCATCAGGATTATAAGTGTGCCTGTCACCCAGATAGGTGTCCCTGTTAGGTAGGTTTTTACCCATCTTCTCCTTCCTCCTCCATATGGTATTGTTGTCTCATGGAACATCGCTGGTAAAACATGAAGTAATATTTTGTACTGTTTAGTATCTAAATTGATTTCCTACTGTTTCTTTATTTTTTGAAAATTTCTTTGAAGAATTCATTTATCTACATTTTAATCTTCATGTTTTATAAAAACGTGGAAAAGAGTCTTAGACACACCTTATTTGATGGTTGTCATGGAAAGTATTGAGAGGTTGTATACACTGATTTACATTTATACCATGTTGTTTTATTTTTAAGAAAAGTTTATAATTGTCTCTGTTCAAGCTTTGACTTTTTTTTTGTTAATTGTTTTTGTTCCAAGGTCATTTCTGCTCTTACCAAGATTTGCTTTCTCTTTCTTTTGAATTATACTTTTAAAGGATTTGTTACTGTATACAGAAATGTAGTTAAATTTTACTTGTTGGTCTTATAGTCACCAGTCTTTCTGAAATCTTAATGATATGGATAATTTGTTCATAATTTTGTCTGAGTTTTCATCATATAATCTCTGTGTAATCATTATGTCTTCTTTTATAATTTTTATACCTTTTATTTCTTTCTTTTGTCATCTGACACTGGTTAGTACCTGTAGAAAAATGTTCAGCTTAATGATGGTAGCAGATTCCTTTGACTAGTTATAAAAGTGTTCTCATATTTTAACACTAATTGTAGGTTTGGGGGATATATTCTTTTTTAGGTTAATAAATTTATTTTGTAGTCCTACTTAGGGAGTTCTTTAATTTAAACCATAAATGAGTGTGGAATTCCCCTCGCCCCAGCCATTTTCCTGTGTTGAGATAGCCATATAGTTTTCCTCTTTTAATTTTGCAAATATGATAAAGAAAACTTTGTACCTTAGGAATAACTCTGATGTCAGGGTGCATTTTTTTTAAAGCATTCCTGGATTTTGTTACTCTTTTTCATGTGTTCCTGAGTGACATTGTCATGTACGTGGTTCTCTCCTACTTTACTTTTCTGGTTTAGTATCAAAGTTGATGTAGCTTCATGAAAAATCTGGGTGGGATGTTCCTATTCACTTGATATGTTTACATTAATTTGAAATTACATGTTGCTTGTATGGTAGAACTTGCTAGAAAAATTGTCTGGCCCTGATGTTCTCTTTTTTGGAAAGCTTTTAAGCTTCTAATTCAATTTCCAAGAGCTATATATGTTTGCTATATTTTTTTTAGTTACTTATGGTGTGTTTTATTTTTCTAGTAATGTATCCATTTGCTTAAATTTTCAAACTATTTGTCATGAATTAATAATATTATTTTCTTAAAATGGTTTCAAAAGATGATTAGTTTTATTCTTTCCTTTTTATAAAACTAATGGTACACTCATTGTGAAAATTCAGACATCTCAGAATAGCACAAAGAATAAGATAAAAAGCACCCATTTCCTCATTAACCATGGATGATTGCTATAACATTTTGGTATATTGTATATCACCCAGACCTTCTTTTTTTCTGTCTATATGTATCTATTAGAAGTGGTAGAGAAAAGTAGATGAGGGTAGATATAGCCAGAGTCAGAGATAAATAGGAATATTTTGAGGTTACAGTCAAAAATAGAGATGGAGAAAGAGGTCATTTATTTTTACAAATGTGGTATGATACTTTTTTCTTTTGGTGCAGATGAGATTTTGCTATGTTGCCCAGGCTGGTCTTAAACTCCTGGCCTCGAGTGATATTGTGACATTCAGTCACTCTACCACCATCCTGATATTTAACACCATAAAGTTTATCTTATTTCAGACTTTATGTAATAAAAGGAAACCCTATGGTTGTTCTCTTTTGTATGTTTTCTGCAATGATATGTGCCAATATTCTTACTAGGATAAATAAAAACTAAAAGTAGCCTCTTGCTTTTCTAGTAAATTTAGGTTTTCTAGTGAGTTTTCTAACATGTGCAAAAAACTTGAAGTTTTTAGATCTTAGTTTTTTGGATTTGAGAATTTTGAGGGTTTGAATTTAAACCAGTACAGTGGGGGAAACCAAACCAACCTAAGCTTTTGATGCAAGGTAAAGAGGACAGGCAGCATGTTAAAGGATGTAGGCAGAAGCTGTGAAGGTGTGGGCAGAATGTTACTCCTATAAAACCCTATGTCTGAAAATATCTTTGTCACTGACAGGGAGGTAACAAGGTAAAATAGGATAAGAAAGCACTTGAAAAAGATGGTGAATGGTTGGAACAGTAGAAATAGAATAGTTCAATGGTATTATTAGCTAAATCTGCTGCTGTACTGCATATGGTTTTTTGTTTGTTTTTTTTTTGAGACGGAGCCTCAAGCTGTCCCCCTGGGTAGAGTGCCATGGCATCACAGCTCATAGCAACCTCCAACTCCTGGGCTCAAGCGAGTCTCCTGCCTCCGCCTCCCAAGTAGCTGGGACCACAGGGGCCGGCCACAACTCCCGGCCATTTTTTGGTTGCAGCCATCATTGTTGTTTGGCGGGCTGGGCTGGGGATTCAAACCCGCCACCTTAGGTGTACGTGGCTGGCGCCTTAGCCGATTGAGCCACAGGCGCCGAGCCAACTGCATATGGTTTTAACAGTGAAAAACTCAAGTTCAAAAGTAGAGAACTTTGGTTTGAGATGGATAACTTTATGCATGGGACACCTGGATGTCATCTCTGTTTGTTCAGTGAGGTTGTTTTATTGATTTATATTTATAAAGAATACTTTTCTTTCTTTAAGAGATAGGATCTTTCTTTGTTGCCCAGGCTGGAGCACAGTGGCATGATCACGGCTCACTGCAATCTCAAACTGATTTTTGGGTCAAACTGTCTTCCAGCCTGAGCCTCAGCCTCCTAAGTGGCAGGGATTACAGACATGAGCCACTGCACCTAGCTTTATCCAGTACTTTTAATAAAAGAGTACTTTGAAAAAATTTTATAAAACTTTTCATGCATATTGATAAACCTCCTGTTATTCTACGTTAGGCTTACAACATTAGGAGAATTAGCTGGCATTTTATTTTGTGTGCTTATTAGGCTGCCTATATTTTACTAATGTCATGGAGATTTATGCAGTGCTCATTGAAAAGCACACTTGTGAAATATGTTGTCATGATCTGGAATCAGTTAATTTTCTGTAGTGGATGACCTCTTGTACTTTGTCAGTTATCTAGTATGACCACATTCATTCTGATTTGCTTAGTAGCTGTATTTGATTTTTATGGGAAAGCACATTGCTAAAAATGTTGTCTTAAAAAAATGTGAATAATTTTGGCTAGTTATTTTGCTTTACTTTGTATATCTTTTTTTTTAAAATTTCTTATAGCATTACTATGTACATTAATGCAATCATGGGGTACAGTGTGCTGTTTTCATATACATTTTGAAATACTCTCATCAAACTGGTTAACATAACCTTCTACTTTGTTTATCTTTTATGTTAGTTTCTCCCCTAGAGAAAATTAGTTATGTAAATAATTTTGCTTGGCTTCACCTTACTTTAAATTTTTTTGGGGGTGAGAGTTTATGTGAAAGCACCTTAAATAATAGCCCTGTGCATAAGTTCTTTTCTATATGACTGCGAAGTCAAGGTCTCTTTGTACTTTTTCCCCCAGTATCACTCTTATTTGCCTCTTTCTTTTCTCTGGAGGAAGGGGTGGTAAAATACAGAAGAAAAATTCCAGTTTCTGATAAGCTTTGAGTACCTGTGACTTCAATGTTGATATAGTTCTGCTGGACACAGACTTTGGCCCCTGTCTGCTTTACACCATATGTTGCAGCTGAATGTCAGCAGGGACTCCTTTTAGGTAGCTAAGCTTCTGTCATTGCCTTTGCTGTGTTCATTCAGCAGAATCCATTCCCAAGATCAGTTGTTAACCCTTTCATTGCTGATTCTTGTCACCTAACTCTTCTTTCTTTCTTCTTTTTTATTGTTGATTCATATACTTTTATTTTTTAGTAAATAATAAATTTTACTTTATTTTTAATAAATTTGGAAATCTTATAAATCTCATCTACATCTATTGCTTGAAACGTTTGAAATTTAGGTTGTAGAAGTGAAGCAGTAAAACATTGCTGAAATGAATAGCAACTTTAGAGTCCCTTGTCGGTTCTGCCATTGCTTGCTAATGGTGAGCATTCTCAAGGGACTTATTAAGGTTGTTATAAGGTCATTCTGCTGGTCAGGTTCACTTTTAAGACTTTTTAGAAAGTAATCTTGATGTTATTTTTAAAGGAATGAATCTCTTTGATCCTGACATTGCTTAGTATGATATTTTTACTGTTGTGACTTTTTTTTTTTTTTTTGGAGACAGTCTCACTTTATTGCCCTCGGTAAATTGCCATGGCATTATAGCTCACAGCAACCTTAAACTCTTAGGATCAAATGATCCTCTTGCCTCACCCTTCTGAGTAGCTGGGATTACAGGAACCCGCCACAATGCCTGGCTATGTTTATAGACGGGGTCTTGCTCTGGCTCAGGCTGTCTCAAACTCTTGAGATCAGGCAATCCACTTACCTTGGCCTCCCAGAGTGGGAGGCTTGTTACAGGCATGAGCTGCCACACTTGGCCCTACTGTTGGGATTTTTGTTTGCTATTTTTTTCTTGTTTCTATACTTTTCTTTGTCCATCAATTTCTTCCTATTTCTGCCTTTCTTTCTTATTTTCCCCATACAAACAGGATGGACTACATGTTAGTTAAATGAAGCCAATTTCTTTGAAAGATACCTAGACTAGAGAATTTAGTTTTATCACTTCTGTTAAGAAGACAGCAAGCATCTATAGGGTTCCTATAGCTGAGAGATGTTTTCTGTGGTTTGTTGCAGCTCCATTCTCTTCCATCTCCCTTACTCATTAATAGGAAAAGAGATATCCTCAAGATAGCAAACTATGAATGAAAAAGCTCAATGTAATAAAATTCCTAGAAACCATTTCAAACCAACCTAAAGCCTTGTTGGTGGAGGGTAAAAGACATGCAGCATAATAAAGGATGGAGGTAGGTGCAGTGGAGTTGTGAAGAGAATGTTACTGCTTATAATGCCATACGTGTGAAAAATACCAGTACATTAGAAAGTAATGGGAAGGTAGCAAGGTAAAATAGGTTAATAATTGATTCAATATACATTTTTTTTTTTGAGGGCCATCTGTGTACCAGGTATGAAGCTGAGTAGGAATTAATACCCTCAAAGGCTCATAGTTTAGGGAAGCTAAATGGATGAAAACAGTAAGTCATATAAGTTCAACAGAAGACTTAGACTGAGAACATTATGGGGAAATAACAGGAGACTGACTTCAGTCAGCTTGGGAAGTTAGAACAGGCTTTCCAAAGGAGATGATGCCTACACTAAGAATGAAAGGACAAGTAGGAATGAAAGACAGGCAAAGGGCAAGGAAGACTGTATAAAGTTTGTGGGTGGATAATAAATTGCCTGGGTTAGCTAGAAGCTATTTGGGGTTTCTAGAACTGATAACTACAGCAATTTATTGTTACTTGAGTTATTGATAATCTTGAGGAGCCACAGTACTACAGACATGTGTTGGTTAACAATAAATAATGTTCTGAGAAATGTGTCATTCGGCAGTTCCGTTGTGTGAACATCATGGATTGTATTGTACAAATTTAGATGGTACAGCCTACTACACACCCAGGCTATGAAGTATAGCCTGTTGCTCCTGGGCTGTATACCTATACAGTATGTTACTGTATTGGACACTGTAGGCAGTTGTAACACAATGGTAAGTATTTGTGTATCTAAATATATCTGAATATAGAAAAGGTACAATAAAAGTACAAAAGATAAAAGATATATACCTATATATAGGTTTCTCTCCCTGAATGGAGGTTGCAAAACTAGAAGTTGTCTTAGGTGAGTCAGCGAGTGCATGTGAAGGCCTAGGATGTTACTGTACACTACTGTAGATTTAATAAAGGGTACACACTTAGGGTACATTAACTTATAACATTTTTTCTTTATTCAATAATACATTAATCTTAGCTTCCTGTAACTTTTATGTTTTATAAAACTTTAAAAAAGCTTTTTGACTTTTATGCAATAATATTTAGATTAAAATACATTCACATTGTATAGCTGTACAAAACTATTTTTTCTTTACATAATAGGAATGTTACATGTATAACATCCTACATCTGGAAATACTTATCAGTGTGGTTATAACTTTTTTCTAATTTATTTTAATTTAATCTTATTTATTTTACTTTTTAAAATTAAAAAGTACTTTTTTGTTTGAAAACTAAGACCCCCCCCCCAACCCCAACACACACACATTAGTCTAGGCCTACACAGGGTCAGGATCATCAGCATCAGTTTTCTGTCTCATCAAGGCTTCAGGGGTAGCACTATGCCTTATGGAGCTGTCATCTCCTGTGATAACAATGCCTTCTTCAGTATGCTTGAAGGACCTCCCTAAGGGAGTTTTATAGATACTTTTTCTTTTTTCTTTTCTTTCTTTCTTTCTTCTTCTTCTTTTTTTTTTTTTTTTTTTAAATAAATAGAAGGTGTATTCTTTAACAATAGGTGTAATGGCTCATTCCTGTAATCCTGGCATTTTGGGAGGGGAAGGTGAGATGATTGCTTGAATCCAAGAGTTTGAGACCAGCGTCAGCAACATAGTGAGAACCTGTCTCTACAAAAAAATACAAGTAAAAAAGTGAGACAAAAGAGAAAAAAAAATAAAAGTAAAAATTAGTACAGTAGGATGGTGCATACTTGGGCTAGCTACTATAGGCTAAGACAGGAGGAGCGCTTGATCCCAGGAGTTTAAGGCTGCAATGATAGCCAACCACACTCTAGTCTGGGTGACAGAGTGAGACCCTGTCTCAAAAATATAAATTAGGCTCGGTGCCTGTGGCTCAAGTGGCTAAGGCGGCGCCAGCCACGTATACCCAAGGTGGAGGGTTCAAATCCAGCCCGGGCCTGCCAAACAACAATGATGGCTGCAACCAAAAAATAGCCGGGCATTGTGGCGGGTGCCTGTGGTCCCAGCTACTTGGGAGGCGGAGGCAGGAGACTCGCTTGAGCCCAGGAGTGGGAGGTTGCTGTGAGCTGAGATGCCATAGTACTCTACCCAGGGGGACAGCTTGAGGCTCCTGTCCACCCCCCCAAAAAAAAAACAAAACAAAACCATATATATATATATAAAAATTAAAAAGTACAATAAATAACGTACTAACATGGCCATTTATCATTATTAAGTATTATGTATTGTATACAATTATATATGCTACGCTTTTACATGACTGGCAGCATGGTAAGTGTGTTTACATCAGCATTACTACAAACACGTGAGAGTAATGCATTGTGCTATGACGTTACCACACCTACAATGTCACTGGATAATAGGAAATTTTTATCTTCATTGTAATCTTATGGGATCACCATTATATGTGTGATCTGGTGTTGTCTGAAAAGTTGTTATGTGGTGTGTGGCTGCATATATTAACAAAATCTATTTATGACATTACAACTTCCCCATTTTGATACCATTTTCATTTATTTTTAACTTTCATTCTGGAATGTCCTGGCATAAAGATGGATTATGTCCAATATACAACTGTTGTCCAAATGTTGTTCCCCAGGGTTATCTTGCCCCTTAGATTTACGTGCAGGGTTCTCAGAGCATGAACATAGAAGCTGTTACTTTTCCTGCATTCAGTAGCAGAGAGCGGTTGTTAGAATTCCAGGATGATTGCATGTTCATTTTTTTGACTCTGACATCTTTTCTAGAGGAGAGTAATCTTCTTCCACAAGTTCAAAGTAAAGGGTGAGAATGTGGAAACAATCTAGTCATTTGAGTTCTGGTATAGCCTTTGGTCGATTTTAATGTGTTTCTTGCTGGCATTTAGATCAGTCTGAGAGCTTTGTTTTTGTTTACTATTTGAGAGCTTGCCCTGTGCTTTGCTGTGCAGAAGATAAATGCCTGTCATCAACTGAAAGAACATTGGGCTAACGACCAGGAGAAATGAATTGCCTTACAGGTTCTTCAGAAAGTGTGTCTCGCTTTCTGAGGTTTAGACTCATTAAGTTAGTGATGTAGTCACCTCTTCTAAAATGATAAAAATTAGAATATTTTCCTAGGGACATGGTAAAGATTGATGAGTCTAGCTCATAGTGATCTTCTAGGCTTCTTAATTCATTTGAATATATTACATGTAAAATAAGTGCTTCATATGGGTCACTTTCTCTTTCTTGAATAGTGTTCTTAACTTGAAAATTTGCAGTTTGAGCATAGTGTTGATGAGTGAGTGTGTGTATGTGTGTATGTAACTATTGTATTTTACCAATTTGTGAGCTTTATTTTTGGACAAGAATTCTGTCCTGTACTTTTTGTGTACTTTGTACGCATATAGTACTAAAATAGCAAAAGATTCTTGTTGACTATTAATTATCTGAAAATGCTTCTTTTTGCTTTAGGCAAATACTAGATAAACCTAGAATATATAATTAGCATTTTTATTAGGATAGTTTTGTATTTTGGCCAGTTTAGATTTTTTTTTTTTTAAGAGACAAGAATCTGACTTTACTGTCCTCAGTAGAGTGCCATGGCAGTGTCACACTGCTCACAGCAACCTCCAGCTCTTGGACTTAGGTGATTCTCTTGCCTCAGCCTCCCGAGTAGCTGGGACTACAAGTGCTCGCCACAACGCCCAGCTATTTTTTTGTTGCAGTTTGGCCAGGGCTGGGTTTGAACCTGCCACCCTTGGTATATGAGGCTGGCGTCCTACTCACTGAGCCACAGGCGCCGCCCTTGGCCAGTTTAGATTTAAGATAGAATTATTTGTATAGGCTGAAATAGAACTAATTGTCACAGAATTATAGCAATTCATTATACTAAAAGGAAAGAGATATAATTTTCCAGTTATTTGAATTGCATCTACTATACAGTTGCCATTTACTTTCAAATTAATTTCTCAAAATTTGTTTTTGTCAATTTTTCATCAGAAATTTATTGAACACTTACTATGTCAAGTACTATACTGTGTCTAGGGTGAAAAGGTGACACTCTTGAAGCCTAGAAAGTTTATTGAAGGCAAATAGAAAGAAATAAATTGCAGGCCATTCTGGTAAATGCTATTCTGGGCATATGCGTACGGTGTTCAGCAGCACAGATGGGACCATCACATAGCCCAAGGAAGATGAAAGCTGGGCTTGTGACTTAATTAAGAATTATTTTAAATTCTTTTGCATCTTGCATTCATAAAGTTTAGGTAATGTATGTATTTACATATTTTAAAAAAAATTGTTCTTAACATTTATAATGGTGTGCCAATTGGTATTTTCAGTGACTTTGGTCACCTTGGAAAGCAGTGCCTTGATTTCTCTGTGATATATTGTTTGTAATGGTGATCATTTGCATGTATTTATAATACTCTTTTGTTCTCTAAAAATATCTGTGGACTACACAGTTCTATTATTTTAGGAATCCAGATAAACTGGATCAAAGCATTCTCTTATTCCAAGAAACTTGTGTTAGTTTTTTATTTGTTGGATATTCTACCTCAGAAGAGCTTCTGGTAGTTATCTAAGATACATGAAAGATTATTGTGATCTGTTGTTGTTTTTGTCAGGTGTCTTAGAAAAGTCATAGCTTCTGTCAGATATTTACAAATTTTTATTACTGTTGTTCATAGTATTCTCCCATTTCATTGAGATACAGCTTGGTGTAATAATAGTACAATCCTTGGAGTAAATTTTATGCAGCTACTTTTTCAGCCTTTCCTGATTGAGCTGGTAGAGTGAAAAGTAGACTAGTGAGTGTTGCTATAAAATTTGGAGTGTGAGATCATTTTACAGAGTGTCAGGAGCAGAATTCCCAAGTAGAAATTCCAGTAATGTCTTACAACTGAGATCTTTTCATTATACTCAATGTGTCTGTTTGTGGTTGATCATTATAAACATCTATGAGATGTGTGAATATGCTCATTTTATCTTTGGTATGAATGTGCTAGAGAAAGCGTAGCCTGGCTTATAGCCTGCTTTTTTCCTTTTCTTCCAAGGGAGTTGGCAGAAATTTTTATAAAGTAAAGTTATCCAGATTGTAGTTTTAAGAGGGAATATTGATATATATATATTTCAGTGGTGAAAATTGCTGTGTAGATTTCTAGGCTCCCAGTCAAAGCATTGTTTTAGGTTTCTATCATAGTAAAGTAGGTGTGAGCAGAGCTGAAGATATAAAGATTTAGTAGTTGTTTCGTTCTTTCTTTTTTTTTTTTTGAGACAGAGCCTCAAGCTATCCCCCTGGGTAGAGTACTGTGGCATCACAGCTCACAGCAACCTACAACTCCTGGGCTCAAGCGAGTCTCCTGCCTCCGCCTCCCAAGTAGCTGGGACCACAGGCGCCCACCACAACGCCTGGCCATTTTTTGGTTGCAGCCATCATTGTTGTTTGGCGGG